>JAGVVM010003693.1:0-39469 GCA_019149425.1 Psidium friedrichsthalianum
AGTCAAATAGACCATAGGGAGTCATATGAACTTCGGCCCTAATTTATGATGTTCACTACTTTAAATTTCTCATCCTTCACCTGTTGTTCCTCTCTTTTTGCTAAAGTAAATAAATTCGAATTTACATAGGGTTAGTGAATTAACTCTCATGCTGTTTCTTGCGTCCCCAGAAACACATATCCCCCTAACGTGAAGATTCCTCCAAATTGAAATTTTTTTATTCTCCCACCCAGAAATCCAACTAGCTCAAGTGTAATCCTTCTATCAACTGGTAATTATTTATAAATATTCCCTAATTTTTAGTTCTCTTAAGTAAAGAACAAATTTTATAATGCATTCTAATGTTCTATTTTTGGAAGTTACTAGTTTTATCTAACTCACTATACATATAATGCATATTAGGTCTAGGTGCATCTCGCATACATTAAAATCCATATAACACTCTCCCTGCATATTCAACTGTGTTCTACTGCTCTTCAGGATATTACTTTAATTTTGACTTGTATCAAATGGTACTTATTTCTGTGAAAACCCACGTATATTTAATTATTAGTGTTATATCACAAAACCTTCAAAACCATTACACCTAATGATAAAGTTACCTCAAATTCTTTTTTTGACCATAAAACCCCCAAACTGGTAACATTTGTGACAAACTTCAGACACCCTAAAAATAAGTTTTTTTTATCATGAAAGCCCAAACTATTAATACCTATGACAAATTTACCATTTGTTTTTTACATTGATTACTTATCATGAAAAATCCCCATATATATACAATTGATAAACGAGGGTAACAAATCCCAAACTGGTATACCCGCGGAGTGCACCAATAACCATCAAACTAGGCATTTGACCTTAATCTAACGCAACTAACATAGTTAATTTGGTCAACAAATATTCAATTTGGGATAATTTGTACCACAAATGTGACTATCAGTTTGAATTTTTAAGGTTAAAAAACTAGTTTTGAGTACAATTTTGTCATAAATTACACATTTGAGTTTTTTTTTTTTGTGGTATTAACCCGTTTTATTTTAGCATATTTTTACAAACTAGTACATTTAATTTCAAAAATACCCGCTTGCTATGTTTTTTTTAAAACTTTAACAACCTAACAATAGTACTATTGTTATCAAAATCTTTTTCATTTTAAAGTTTTGAGTTAGATCTTTTTCAGTCTCAAATGAATTGCTGTACATATTAGTTCTAAAGATTACATATCATTCAACATAGAATTACTAGACTCCATAATCTAGTCGATTTGAATAGAATATTTATCAGCACTATTGATCGCTGCTCGAAACCATTGGACCAATACATCGCTCAAAATTAATTCATGCCCATTGCCTTTCGGTGCTTGCTGTAACTCGTAAAGGGTTTAACTATTTTACATACTTTTCTTCTTCTCATTTCTAGGAGACAAAAGCCTTGTGAGTTGTTCCATGTAATTTTCTCATTTAATCTTCACTTTAAGAAAGCGTCATGACTTCCATTTGATGAACGCAAAGGTCATAAATGGATGCTAAAAGCAAAAAGATTTGAATAGATGTTATAACGTGCTATAGGAGCATATGTATCTAAATAATTTTAACCTTCTTTTTGTCTATAACCCTTGCCCTACTAATCTACCTTTAAAGCTTGGATATAACCATCAGAATTGTATTTCCCCAAAATCCATATGCACCCAATAGGTTTAGATTCTTTCGATAAGTCCTGCTAATACCCCAGTATTATTTGGACATAATTGAATCCATTTCATCATCTATTTGTTTCTTTCTAAAAAGACACATCATCTTAGAAGACATTGGATCACTACAGTGTTTTTAGGATATCTCTAAGTTTAAATACTAATGGGTACTATATTTACCACGTTATTATCTTTATCTTCATTCAATAAAAAACATGAGTAATAAATCTCTGGACCTAATTCTTTTACTTTTTTTACTCTAGTACTTCTCCTGGTTTTAGTCATGGTTTTAATCATTTGTTTTTCTCATGAGAATGTTTTATTTTGGATTTTGAATTATTCTTATCTTTACAATTGAGCATTATTTTTAGTTATTTCCGAATTTGTAGAACATTTATTCTCAAAGATTCCACATCTCTTGATTCCCAACCACATTTGATTCTAATCAAGAATCTATAAGCTTTATTGTTTTTCAATATATCCAATAAGGCTTTTTGATAATTCTAGGGCCAAGTTTCATTCTCTTAAAGCCAGGAACTCTGTAGTATGCCAAACACCTCATACTTTAAAGAATTGGGAGGTTTCGTTTTCTACCTTTCCACAGTTCATAAGGACTAATGTTTATTTTTCGTAGATGGTATTCTATTATGAATGACACTATAGTAACCAATGCCTCTCACAAAGATTAATTAGTAACCTCGATTTCGAAAGCATACAATTACCATTTCTCCTAAAGATCGATTTATTCTTTCATCCTACCATTTTGTTGTATAGTGGTATTGTGCTAAAACTTGATGAATAATACCATGTTCTTCACAAAAGGCTGAAAAATCATTTAAGAAATATTCTTCTCCTCTATTTAACGAAAGACTTGTAATTTTCTTTTCTAATTGATTTTTCCACTTCAACCTTATGTTTCTTAACATAGTAAATACTTCATCCTTTATCTTAGGAGATAGACCTATAATATCTACTGCAGTCATCCCAAAAGGTAATGAAATACCTTTTACCACACTTGTTAACGTACCGTTGAATTCCACATAATCACTTTGGACCACATACAAAAACATCTTCGCATTAGGAAGAGTCACATTTTATGTGATAAGTTTGTTTTGTATGATCCAAAGTGAATGCTATGGAGGGAAAATGTATTTTAATCCAAAACCCGCCAGAACTGAAATACAAGAGAAGATAGAAATTTTAAGAAGCTGCAGAAGAAGAAGAAAGGTTTGTTACTTTGTTTGTAGCAAGGAAGGTCACTACTTCCAAGGAGTAGACACAACAAGAGCACATTCAAGACAAGAACACTTCAACAGTAAAGCAGATGCAAATATGGTTGAAAAGAATTACATGGCTATGGTTTCAACCAAGTTTGTGAACATTTATATTTTTTAGAAAATTCATGATTCTGTGGCCATGATTTTTGAAATCATTTTGCCACTAGTTGAATCTACTTGGTGGGTAGATTCTGGAGTAACGATGTATATATGCTAAATCACTCAATGTTCTAGCACTTAAAAATACTATTGAAATACATCTTCAAGATTCGAGATGGCAAGAAAGCTCTTACAAGGTTGCTGGCAAAGGCACAGTCATTTTATATTTTACTTCTGAAAAAAAAAAGTTATCCTTCTTATGTACTGTTTGTACCCAAAGTTAGAAGAAACCTTGTTTTCTGTTGACTTGCGTTGTAAAGGGGTTTTCATATTTGTTGAGTCTGACATTTATTAGTTAGAAGTTATTATTATTTTTAAAATAAAAAACAAAAATGCAAATGTGCTAGACCTTACTATACCTGCGTGCGGGTGCGCGTGTGATTATGTGATTTTGGTGCGATTATTAGGCAACCTAGAGCACTTTGCATATTTATGTGGTTGCGAGTATAATCGGGCATTAATCAGCAATCATATTTTTTTATTTTTTTTATTTTTATTTTGAAATTAAATTTAATAAATTTTTATATGTAAATGTTCTAGCGAAATAGTGTGACTGTTCACTTAGAAGTTGCTATCTTTTTTTATATATATTTTTAAATTTTAATTGATTAATTATTCCAATAGTTGTAACTTTTCAAACTTGATAGTTTGACATGAAGAATGCATTCTTTCGAGTTAGCAATTTTTAGACCTTCGAAAAGTTGCAATCTTTCATACAAAAAACTGTTTTCAAAAAATGAAAAAGGTGATATTGAATAAACGTTTTGGACACAAATAATTGTATGAGATTAACTAATTTTCGGATTTGAAAAAGTATGTTCATTTCTCATTATATATTCAAGTATTCTATCCATTTGAACACAATTCTTCTCCAATTTTCGTCTTTCAAAACAGAGAATGACGGCTTTTTGTTTTCCAATTGTTTCCTAGAGAGTTCTTGGAAAAATAATTAAAATGTTAATCATATTCTCACTTCAGACTATATTGCTTCTAAGGATTTTTGCCGGTAACCATTTACAAACGTTTGTGGGCAAATATTTCCTCAAAAAAAGTGCTATCATGTCTCCGAGTCTGATTTTTTTGTTCTCCCATTCGACCATATATTCTACCACAATTTTTTACGAGTATAGTTAGTTTAGCGCATTTGCACATTTTTTTATTTTGAAGACTATAATACTTTCTAACTAATAAGAGCTTGCACTCTTCTTTCCATCCTTATGGTGGGGATTGGAAAATACAACTTTTGTTTGTGTTATAAAAACAACTTCAACAGCACCCCTTTGTAAGCCACAAAATTCATCTCCTGTCAAGTTTTCTTCTAATAGATGCCATAAAGATTCGCGTGTCATTCCACGTTAGTTGGCGGAAACTCAACGGTTCAAATTTGGTACCAACTGCAAGTTGGTGTGCTTTTTCATGAAACAAAAAATAAAGTCCCAAACCAAATTGGACAAACTCCTAAAGTTGGTATGAGACCAAAAAAAAAATATGGGCTAATTGGGACACAAGATAAAGTTGGTGCTTCTTTACGAGACAAAAAGAAATTCGGGTTTAGAACTACAGTTTGAGTTAAAATTGATGCTTTTTAAAGGAATTTGGCCCATATTATTTGTTTGTATCATATTTTTGAGAATCGAATTTGTCACGTTCGTTAAATGGATTGCACTACACAACACATTTTACACGATTAAGATATAAAATATTATATAACGCTCTGATTTTTTGGCGCTATCCCTTTTATTATATACATTAAGCGGTTTTTTTTTCTTTTTTTGCATTGTCTTCTCATAATTTGGTCGGCAAGCAAAAAAAGCTATGATAAAAAAAAGTCAGGCATAATTTCGTTCCAAAGATTGACGACATTCTTATTATTATCTTTATCTTTACTAGACGGATTACCATCGTCATCCTTTAACACCGTTATGCCGTAGCCAGAGAACATTAAAATTATTGATTACCTCCGTTAACTAACGATTGTAATTTACAATCATTTCATAGACCATGTACCCTCTCTCTTTTTTTTTTTTTTGGGCGTGTAACTGTGTAATATAGGTTATCCTGGTCAACAAGTACATTCACTATATAAACATGTAAGTTGACTACTGCAACATAATTCCAAGTTTAGGGGAATTACATTTAGGGTTAATATCACCAAAAACCCAAAATTGGTACATCCCGACAAATTTACCTAAGCTATTTTTTGACACAAAAAAAATTCAAAATTAGTACACTTGTGACAAATTTACCCCAAACTGATGTACTTGTGATAAATTTACCCTCATTTAGTTTTTATTAAATTTAATGTCAAATTGCTGAGTTAGATGGCACGCAGTAGTTCACCAGTATACCAGTTTAGGGTTTGTTCCCTCTGTTTATCATAGGTGTATCGATTTGGGTTTTCTCGTGGTATTAACCTAATTTAACGAATGGTAAATTTATCACATGTATAATAGTTTAGGGTTTTTTTTATGGTAAAAAAATAGTTTATGGTAAATTTATCGCAAATATACTAGTTTGGAATTTTTGGTGGTCAAAAAAATAATTTGTGGTAAATTTGTCACAAATGTAATAGTTTGAAATTTTTCCGTAGTCAAAAAAATAATTTGTGGTAAATTTATCACAAGAGTACCAGTTTGGGGTTTTTCGTGGTATTAACCCTTAAATTTGACTTTTCAAAGTTCGAGGGCTATTTGCAATGGTATGAAAGTTGAGGAGGGTAATTTGTAACTTTGAAAAGTTTGGGGTCAACTGTGCAATGGTGCTAATGTCCGAGAGGGCGGTAGGATGGTTAAAGCCATTGTCTCTCTTTCTTTTTGACAAGTAAAAGGGTAAGGATGGGTAACCAGCATCGGCGCCATAAAAGGGCAAATACTCACTACAGGACCTTCGATTATTCTGCATCAATCGCGATTCGATTGGTCAGAGGTTGGAGAACTCATCATCGTGACCTATCTCTTATCATGATGCCAAACGAGATAGAAAGTCTCTCCACACAAAAGATATGGCAACTAGACAATGCAACATAAGTCATTCATAATGGGAATCGAACTCATGGTTTTGTGGAAGACGAGTAAGCAATCATGTCAACGTCGCGATCATAAACGACTTCGGGGGTGGGGGGGGGGGGGGCGTCGGGCTTGAATTCGAATCTTCTTTGATATTTTATCAAGGAAGAGGTCGAGAAGAGAAGGCTAATAGATAGAACTAAAGGAGACTAGGGAAAAAAGGGGGGGGGGGGGGGGGGGGGACTAGAAACAGTGCAAGATGGGATCATGTTTTCAAGCGATAGTCTTCTGAAGGGAGAAGACCTTAAAGAGCAATGAGCTGACGAAGAAATTTAAAGCAGTTTTGGACCAGCACGGCTAGAAGATGTTCAGGGACAACATTAAATATTTTCATATATTTTAGACTAAAAGTTCAGAAACCACATGAACAAATTAAAAGTTCGGGGGCTGTCTTGCACATTGGACCAAAGTACATAGATCATATTGAACAATTCAAAGTCACATTGGGTCAATATTCAGGGGACTATTAATCTCATTTCTCCTATAGAATTTGATAATCACTAGAAAAAAAAAAAGGCGAGAAGCAATAGAAACCGGTCACTCTGCTAGATGTCCAAGAAAAGGCAAAACTACTACGCAAAAAGGAGGAGATGCCCCTTCAAGCCATCTCAGAAACTATTGATGCGCTCTCTTCTTCATTGGCGTGCTCAATCATTGACATTTATTTATTTAATAAGAAAAATCCCATCTAAGCAGGCTAATAATTTTATAAAAAAAAAAAAAACCCAATTTGATCAAATTGGTGGTCGGAAACTAACATGAATTGCTCATCCCCACCAGCTTGTCTAATGCTGACGTTTCGCCTCTTAATCCAATCGAATCAAACACAGGTTCGATCCGAAACGATACATATTACTTTGCTTAATTCCTTAAAAAGCACCGACTTTAGATCGGATCCTAATTCTAGTCCAATCTTTTTGTCTCATAAAAAGTACGTCAACTTTAAGGCTTGTCTCAATTCTGGCCAAAACCTTTCTGTTGTTCAATAAATAAAGCACCAACTTTTAGCAGGCACCAAATTTGGCTCCCGTCAAATTTTCGTCTAATTGATGTCGCTAAAGATTTGATGTGTCATTCCAAGTGTAGTCGGCGAAAATTCAATGAGGTCAGATTTGGGTACCAACTGAAAGTTGATGCTCTTTCATGAGACCAAAAAAAAAAAAAGTCCGAACCAAAATTGGGACCAAGAGCTAAAATTGGTATGAGACAAAAAAAAAATATGGGCTAAATTGAGACACGAGATAAAGTTGGTGCTTCTTTATGAGGGAAAAAGAAGTTCGGGTTAGAACTGAAATTTGAGTTAAAATCGATGCTTTTTAAAGGAATTGAGCCCATATTTATTGTTTGTATCATATTTTTGAGAATCGAATACATCATGTTCGTTAAATGGATTGCACGACACAACACATTTTACACGATTAAGTCATAAAATCTCATATAAACGCTCTAATTTTTGGCGCCATCCTTTTTTTTTAAATATATACATTAAGCGGTTTTTTTTCTTTTCTTATGGCAAGATTCTATTTTGTCATGCTTGGCTTCTCAATAATTTGATCGGCAAGCAAAAAAGGATATCATAAGAAAAAAAAGTCAGGCATAATTGTTATTATTATCTTTATCACTAGACGGATTACCGTCATCATCTTTAACACCGTTATGCTGTAGCCACGGAACTTTAAAAAATTATTGATTAACTCCGTCAACTGACTAACGATTGTAATTTAAATCATTTCATCGACCATGTACCGTCTCTATTTTTTTTTTTTGTCATTAACCGTGCTTGGTCGATAAGTACATTTTGAATCGACTACATAGACATGTTAGTTGACTACTGCAACAGGATTCCAAGTTTAGGGGGATTAAATTTAACTTTTCAAAATTCGAGGGCGATTTTGCACCGGTATGAAAGTTGAGGAGGGTAATTTATAACTTTGAAAAGTTTGGGGTCAATTGTACAATGGTGCTAAAGTTCAAGAGGGAGGTAGGAGGGTCCAAGCCACCGTCTCTCTTTCTTTTTTATGAGTAAAAGGGCAAGGGAGGGTGACTAGCACCGGCGCCACAAAAGGGACAAATACTCACTACTAGACCTTCGATTATTCCGCAATAACCGCGATTCGATTGGCCAGAGATTGGGGAACCCATCGTCGTAACCTATCTCTTCTCACGACGCCAGCAAGACGGAAAGTCTCTCCACACAAAACATACGGCGACTAAACAAGCCTCACGACGTGAATCAAACTCGTGGTTTCGTGGAAGACGAGTAAGCAGCCACGTCGACGTCGCTATCATAAATCAACTTCGACGGGGCGGCCGTCGGGCTTGAATTTCGGGGAAATCTTCTTTGATGTTTTTGTCAAGGAAGAGGTCGAGAAGAGAAGGCTTATAGGATAGAACTAAAGGAGACTAGGAAAACGAAGGACTAGAAACGGTGCAAGATGAGATTAACGTTTCAAGGGATGTTGCTTCTAGAAGGAAGACGACCTTAAAGAGCGATGAGTTGACGAAGAAATTTCAGCAGTTTTGGGCCTAGCGCAACTAGAAGATGCTAAGAGGAGCTTTCTTGAAGGTTTAACTTGGACTTTCGTAGCATCATCAACCCAAAAACAAAGAACCCGGAAAAGAAACGATCAAATTAATTTACTCTTGTGATCAACATTGGATATTTTCAAATTGCTAACCGTCGTCACCGGTGCGGTGAAAAATCTAGCACCAACAAAGAGCTACATCAGTAAGTCATTCAAAACGCGAATCGAATATTCGATTGGGTACTAAAATCTAGCTCGAAAATACGTGATTTGAATGACGAGAACATAAGACTTTCTGATATTTCTCCCCTCTTGTCAAGAAAAGAAATGGATAAGGGTCGAGGGGTCAGCCTCGGACCGACATTAAATAGGTCTCGAGGTTTGCAGCTTGCTCCGTTGGGAGATTGGCAAAATCATCCCCGAATTGGAGTGATCTCTGGTCTACTTTATAATCACAAGGCAAACAAAATAGAAAACGCGCATTGAAATTAGAAAAAGGAAATGGCCAATCTCACGTCCATTTCCCACTGACCTAACGGAGTGGAGAAAAGTCAAAGCCCGCGTCGCATTCACTTTTTTGCAGTTGCGCCCTCCCGTCAAATAAAGTGACCTTACGTGCCACGCTGCCAGTCCCTACAGTTTCTCCATTTTGCAGAAATGCCCCTCGTCGACCCCTAACCCCCCCCCCCCCCCCCCTCTTTCCTTTTGTACGGACACGTTCTGCGAATCATATTGGTCGGACGAGTCCACGCCAGCGCCCGCGTACCTAAGACTTATATTAGAGTCCATCTCAATTTGATCTCGCATCGAACGGGCTCCGTATTTTCATAATCCGATCGGATTCGACCCGATCATTTTTAGTGAATAAGGACGCGCTTGCCACGTCAGCAGCGGCATGTCGAGAAATCTAAATGGATTCCGGTCGACGGCCGTGTTCGATCCGCAAATCGCCGACCTCATAATCGAAACGGATTCCGATTGCGAATCGCAAGACGCTATTTGACCTCACAACCCCCGAAAGGTGCTGTGATGTTCTCATAATACGATCGGGACTCAACTAGTTAATTTTTAGCGGGAAAAAAAAATGCGGTATTCGCCACGTCAGCGGCGTGTCGATTCCGATCGAGGGATGGGGCCCCCCGCGCGAGCGACGAAGCAGCACGTGATTTGATTTTATGGAATGGCCGACCGCAGGTCCATTGCCCACTAGTCCAGCGGGGAACGAACAAAGTCAAAAAGGCCGTCGCACCCTCCCACCCGCCCTTCGATCGGCGGTCAAACAAAGGTGCTGACTCGCGAGTCCCTGCTTTTTCCCTCATTTGCCAGAAACGCCCCTTATTTGCCCAAACCAATCGGAACGGACGGAGGGGACGTTGCATGGGACTCGTTCTATGAATTTGCTCGGTCCGAATTGCAGCGCGCGAGCTCGCTGCGGGGGTAACGGCTTGATTTGATCCGCATGGAATTCGCATCGGATCGTCGTAATCTGATTGGGACCCGATCGACATTTTCTTTTCTTTTTTTATTTTGGTATAAGCAAATAACGAGAGTATTCGCCGCATCAGCAGTCGGACGGGTTCCGATTCGCGAGCATTGGATTTTGTAAGGAGCTATCCAGGAGTTTAGTCTGATCGGGACGATCGAATTTAAAAGTTTGGTGGCTCGATTGCATAATTTTCGGACTAAGGCTGGTGTTTCCGCTCGAACTCGGAACTGTGTTGTTGGGATTATGGCGGACGCCACGTGGCGAATTGAGAGGAGCCCAATGGTCACGGATTCTAATAACTTAATAAGTGCCAGGCGGCTCCCACGTACGCCCTCTACCACCGTCGCTCATTTATTTCAGCCCGCTCTCCCACCCAATCTCTCTGTCTCTCTCTCTCTCTCTCTCTCTCCGCGACTTCCATTTTTGTCGGCCGCTTGCGGATTCCGGCTGATATCTTGCCGATTGATAGGACGATTCTGGTTCTGCTCGCAGCTCTCGCTTTCCTCCACCTGCGATCCCGGCGATTCTTCCGCGATCGGCGCGACTGTAGTCGAAGAAGAAGTGAAGGTTCGGCGGAGGGGAAAGGAGCTTAATGGCGGGCGCTCGGTTGGGTGCTGCTGTGGCAGTGAGCGGCAGCTGAGTCAAGTCCGGCTCTTTTTTTTTTTTGGGGGGGGAGCTTGTTCGTGGTGGCTCGCGCGTTGCGGTGGGGATTTTTTGGTGGGAGTTTTAATAAGGCTTCAATCTGTCGACATGATGATGGGCGGGAGCTTGTTTCATCACAGGAAGTATTCATGGCCGCCTGAAGAGTACATCAACAGATCGACTCTGCAACAGGCGAGTGTCCTTTTTTTTTTTGTCCGTATTAATAGAATTTTCTCTTCTAGTTGTCTTGCTGATCTTCTTGTTTGGGAGATTTAGCATTCTGTTCCTGCGATTATTCGATTGAAGTGGCAGAGATTGCGAGCCATAACTTGATGGCTTTTCTCGCCTGTATCGCACTTAGCAAGTGGTTTTGCTTCACCTAGTTAAGTTTTGGGGCGATGGGTATTGCTCAACATTTTACTGATATTTCTTTCCCTGTAATCTGATGAAGTGCGTGATGACCAAATTGTAGATCTTTGTTTCAGTGTGCCCATCTGTTATGCATAATCCATAGTTTCTTTGAATTGTTTGCTTGCTTGCTAAGCAATCGGGGTGCTCAATCTTAAGTTTTCCTTTTTTACTGATTAATTTGATGGTGTTTTGCAGTTTGACTTTGATAGTGCTGCTCCTCCAGAGCAAGCGTGGAGAAGAAAATTGGACAGTCATGCGGATATTCTCAAAGAGTTCAGCGTTACCTTTAGGGAGGCTGTACAAATGGTGCATTTTTTACCATCTTACATTTGTTTCTTGTGTCGACTTTTCCATGATGCTGTGCAGCTCCACATGCGCATTTGAACCTTTCTTTTCCTTGGATTCTACAGCTGGCCTTTTTCATCTTTCAAAATCTTTTGATCTCCAAAATTGTAGGTTCGACTGGGCATACGCCTATGGTCTTATGTTAGGGAAGAGGCATCCCATGGAAGGGTACTTTCCGTTTTAGTTAAAGCAATTTTCTTTTTCAGTGTATTCTAAGATATTTTATCCATTCTCTGTAGTATGTTGCGATATTACAATTTACTTGTCGCTATTCTATACGCCATGTCCAGAAAGCACCTATTGATCCTTTCACTCGAGGGAGGTGCAAGCCATCTGCATCTCAAGGGGTTCCTCTAGGAGGGATGGGGTATGTCCTTGGTAAAGCATGATGTTTTGTCCCTTCATAGAACTTCTTTATCTTTTAAACTCATCGGGTTTATTTTACAGGAGCGGTAGCATATCTAGAGGGTTTAGAGGCGAGTTCAGGCATTGGCAAATAATTCCTGGTACACATGAAGCTTCACCTGTCATGGCTAATCAGTTCTCTGTAAAGCTCTGCTCTTCAAATAGTATAGAAACCTACTGTATGCTTTTTGATTTTATGTATGATGATGTAAATGATTTTCTAGGGTGAGTTTACGGCTTATGACATAATACGATTTAGGTAATCTGAATATTTCTGATGTTTAAACTATGAAGTCTTCCCTCTTGATGTTTAAACTTCTGTTGGATAATTTGGTTATTGGGGTTCTACAGATTTTCATATCTCGGGATGGGGGAAATAAAAGTTATGCATCAGTCTTGGCTCCAGGTCAGCACGAAGGGCTAGGGTGAGATGGAAAAACTTTTGCATTTGAATATTTTCTGATGATCTTACTGCTGGTCATGTAGTAAAGTACTCTCGAGGCCCTTTATGTTGTTAATGTGAAATCCTCCCCCCAAATTATAGCTGCCTTGTTACATTGGAGTGTTGGTTGTGAAGGCATGGACCAAAGGTAAAAAAAACAAAAGAGAGAAAGAATGGGATACTCTCCTAACAAGCTAGACCTCCCTATATTTCCAATAAAAGATTTATGGATTGCATGTGAAGCTTTCTAGCACCCCTCGTATAATTGCTCATCTTTGGAAAGTTAAACTAGCTTGGGTAGGACACTAATGTTTCATGATTGGAGGATGGATTCTAATTTTGGTTTTGGTTTCGGTTTCGGTTTCTTTGACTATGTTATCATATATCTACTTCCAAAGGAATGCTGGTTTTCTTGGCTGTCTGTCTGTTCAGTTTGTTAGGCTGTAGCAGACTGGAGTCTTATATTCTGCTGTTAAATTTATCAACCGAGGAGACTGGTTGCTTGTCTAGTTAATGCAAATTGATGAAGTGTTTTCCTGGTCATATGAAGGTAAAACAACGTAGACATGAGCTAGATTGGATAGAGAATGATTAATAGTCGTTAGAGGGTCGTGTGTTGTTTTTTAATTTTGGGCCCTATAATTAACATTGTTCATCCTGCAGGAAAAACAACGATCAGGGTATATCATCATGGGGTTGGAATTTGAGCGGTCAGCATTCAACATACCATGCTCTATTTCCTAGAGCATGGACAGTGTATGATGGTACGTTGCTTTTATCATTTCACTTTGGAAAATTCAGCTAATGATTTGCATCTTTCTCCAAAGGTGCATTTCTTTCTCGTCATACTGAAAATACTTATTTATCAGGTGAGCCAGACCCAGATTTGAAGGTGTCTTGCCGGCAAATATCACCATTTGTACCTCATAATTATAGAGATAGCAGTCTTCCTGCTGCAGTATTTGTTTATACGGTACAGTTTTTTCTTCTTCTAAATTGTAACTATGCAATTGGCAGTGAATGATGCAGCACCACTCACTCGGTCCAAATCACTGCTGTTCGTTTCTGCCTATATTAGTGATAAATTTGATTCTGTTGTTTTGAGTTGTTTTCACTTTTCTTTGTCAGCAGTTAGAGTTATATAATTGATCGAACAGAACCAGAAGCAAAGTTGGCATATGTAATAATCTAGATATGTCGCTACTTTTGCAGATTCCCCACAAACTACAAATTCTCTAGCGACCGTTCGTAATCTTTTTTCCTCTATACCAGTTTCCCCAACTAAAACTAAATTTGATTCCATGAAGTTCCTTTTTCCAGCAGCACCAAAAGTCATTTCATGTACTTTCACATCCTAGCCTTCTACTGTGATAAAGGAAAGCCAAGAACGCCAGCCTTAACGACTAACTCTAGACATAATTTTGTTTATATGATGCTTAACCCATATAGAATCAGAAATACAAGTCCCATGTGACTTTGACAATTCAAAATCAGCTAACGTCTCAATTGAAACTTCCGATTCTGCTAAGAGATGAATTTTGCTTTTGGGTATCGCAGACATAAAGCATACTCCATATTGCAGCCAATATTCCATTTGCTCATCCTAGCTTTGGTGGGTAGTCTATCTTGCGTAATCGACCAAGCTAAAATTTAGTGTTTTTGAATAAGTGTTGTTAGAGTAATTAAATATTAAACCACGCCTTCATCCAACAGCTTAAGCTTTTGGAACAGTTGGCAGTGGTCCCACAAAATCTTACATGGTATCAGAGCAGGGGGTCCTGAGTTCAAATCCTTTCAGGCCCCTATTTGCCTCCCCAATGATATATTTCCACGCTTAGTACTAGGCAAAAAGACCAGACTAAGCGTGAGGGGGAGTGTTAGAGTAATTAAATATTAAACCACGCCTTCATCCAACAGCTTAAGCTTTTGGAACAGTTGGCAGTGGTCCCACAAAATCTCACAAGTGTGAACTGTGTAAGTTTACAGCAATCAACCTTAGGGTTTTTATCTGTAATCATTCTGAGTATTAGAAACAGAGAAAGCAAATTTCACAATGCAACTGACAACTTTTATGGATTCCATCGTGGACATTCTTCAGATTTTATTACATGTAGTAGGTCCTCTATGGTTTGTTAAAATAGAGTTCGGTGGAAGATCAATTTTATAATTTACCGTTAAAATGAGCTCATAAGATGGTAGGAACTGAGAGACAGTGCACATTTGACTAGAGATAAGATTGCTGGGTGCTTCAATATGTACTTCTCTGCCTTATTGATGATCCTGCCATCTCTGAAATCCCTTTTTTAATTAGGATATGTGTCAGTCAAATAATTTATTGGTCCGTTGCGGTTATTTGTTTACTCATTGTAGCTATTATTCTTGTTTTAGTTGGTCAACACTGGGAAGGAAAGGGCAAAAGTCAGCCTTCTCTTTACATGGGCGGTAAGCTTTATTTTTCTGTTTGAGAAATTCACAAAGCCTTTTTCTGTTTGAGTTAATTTTCTTCTTCTACAGAATTCAATTGGAGGGGTCTCACACATGTCAGGAGATCATGTAAATGAACCGTTCATGTGAGTATCTAGTTCTATGCATGTAGTTTTTTCTTCTGCAACATGTGCTGATATGTATCCTTTGGACTTGTCTTTTTTTGCTAGTGGAGAAGATGGAGTTTCTGGTGTACTTCTGCATCACAGGCAAGTAATTAAAGACAACCGAATGTTTCTGATATGTATTACCATATTCTCTGTTATCATTAGCTTTGTCTTTCCTCTTTCCTACTTTTTAAGGACAACCGAATGTTTCTGAGGCTCAAGCACTTGCTGCAGGACTGCAAAAGGAAGGCCACCTGTGACTTTTTCGGTAGCTGCCTGTGAAACACAAAATGTGAGCGTGACTGCTTTGCCCTGCTTTGGGCTTTCTCAGGAAAGCTCTATAACTGCAAAGGACATGTGGGATACTATGGCTCGAGTAAGTGTTCTTATTTGTATTGGGAGCTATATTTTTGGATTGGACGTACATTTTCTCTTCCTTTGCATGTTTGATTGGATTCATTGCACCCTTCTTGCAGCCATGATTTTTATAACTTTCACTTTCTCTTTTGCCAAAGGTTGACTTTCATGTTTGATATTATCCAACTAGAGAACTTTGAGATGAATGGTTTCTCCAATTGTATGAAGCAGTGTCAAAATCTTCTCACACTAGTTTATTGTCTTTTCATTTCGTCAGGATGGTCAATTTGATAGGGGGAACTTTAATTCTGGGCTAAGCACGCCTTCATCGCCGGGAGAAACAATTTGTGCTGCAGTGTCAGCTACTGCATGGGTAGAACCCCATGGGAAGTGCACTGTTGTGTTTGGTCTTGCGTGGTCTTCTCCAAAAGTAAAATTCCTCAAGGGAAGCTCCTATAATAGGTCTCTCTCTCTCTCTCTGTGGGTGTGTGGGTTCTTTGTGCGAGTTCAAACATATCTGGGGTGAGATTCTTATTGGGACTCAAATAGTTGATCCAAACACAAATTGGGTGTAGCTCCTTTTCACTATTGGAGCCTTCTCAATCTTAAGTCAGATTGCTCCTTCATTGGTCCACAGAAATCATATTGTGTTCATAGTACGTGGAATCAGAATTTGCATAGAGATGAATGGGGTGCGAGTTACAGACATTTATTTGTTGCGATAAGGATTTTGTTAATGAGTACCAGTGGAGTACTTTTGCAGTTCTCAATGTATTACTTTTGACATGTCCTGTGGAAGCAATGCTTTGAAATCAAAACACCCCTTATTGAACATGCTTAACAAGTATCTTAAGGGATCTAGCTAGTAAGACCCTTGTGATAAAAGTATGGTGGAAAAATCAGCATATCCTAAATTAATGTCAAGCTGGATAGAAAACACTTGACAGACATGATTACAACCATGTAAATCTTAATGTTCTACAAAAAAAGTCGTGTCAAATAATTGGCTTCTATTACTACTTATTCTAAAAGAAGAATCAATTGTTTTCTATATATACTATCTACATAAAGCATAGAGAACCTCTTATTTTTAATGTATCTCGGTCATTTTTTCTTTTCTGAAATATCCTTATTTACCTATATGACAAGTATTGTGTGCATGGGCAAATGCGTGACTGATAATTATATTTTATTTCTCGCATATATTCTATCCTATAATAACCTTCATAAAAGATTTTGAATCTTAAAATATTTTGTCTAGACACATATATTCACAAAGTAATTTTGCTTAATCTTTCAAGATTCAATTCCGTGCACACACGTAATTCATGTGCATATTTGCTAGGATACATTATCTTGGATACAATTGGTATTGTTGGCATCCAGGTGAAAGGGGAAAGATACATGATATAACTGCAAGAAATATGTTGGAACGTCATGCCATTCAAAAAAAAAAAGAAGTATTTAATTTTATGGAAAAAGAAACTTTGTTGAAAATTACGTGCATGTGTTTTTTAGTATGATACAGGCAGTTTAATGACAGAAGCATAGTATGTTCTGTGTACATATAGTAACCACCTTTCATTCTTGTTTCACGTTTCATGGAGTGGCTAACTGAGTGCAACGTAATTTTTTTTTGGTTCGTGGAGTACAATCTTCTAGGTTGGATGTTGTCCTACTCTTGTTAGTTGTTGGATTTCCTTAACGGGCGCGCTTGACTATTTTATAGGAGGTACACTAAATTTTATGGGACATCAGAAAGAGCTGCTGTGGACTTGGTTCATGATGCATTAACAAGTAATCTCCTCTTTCACTTGCTTTTCTTCAATTCTTTTCCCATATTTCTTGGTCTGTCAAATCACTTATCTAGTTTTTGCAGTCCTTTTTAGGCAGTTGGGTTTGGGACTTGGTGAAAATTTCTCTTTTGCAATTTGTATTTTCAAACTTGTGAAGGAGGATTTCTAATTCTTATATGTGCTTGATGTATGACGGTGTACATAGAAACCTTTAGGAGAGATTTCAAGGTAAGGTTTTTCATTTTTGGTTCATCTTTTTATTTTGCTTTGTCAGATTATAAACGATGGGAGAAGAGATTGAAAAATGGCAAGCTCCTATTCTTCAGGACGATAAGCTTCCAGAATGGTAATTCTTTATTTTGTGTATATATGTGTGTCAATTGTCAAGTCTGGGCATTGCACCATGTTAGTGGGGTGAGAAGCTCAGCTTATCATGCATTGCATTCCTTGAGATTGCTCGTGCAAGTATATTGCAATCACTTCACTCAGGGTGTTACGCGGACCTGACAGAATGATAGATTCAGTATAAACAAATGCTTGATCCTCATCTGGACTTTTATGATAGGAATTTGAGTTTTGAAGTATCTCTAGGTAGTTGAATTATTGAACTGTTGCTTACATCACTGAACCACAAGCTATAGGCATTCTTTATACAAGCTGTATTATTTGGTGATGACTTCACTGTGGCTGCAATGGGAGAGCGCTGGAGCACAGCATGACTCACTATAGTGGATTATATCTGGTCGTGCACAGCATGGGTTTTTTTGGGTAACAAGCATTATGGTTTTTTCAGCCCTGTATCCAAGCATTTTTTTGTTCTTTGCAGGTACAAGTTTACTCTATTCAATGAGCTTTACTTCTTGGTCGCTGGTGGAACGGTCTGGATAGGTATTCTACACTTCTTAAATGGAAACGTCCCTGATCTCCATCTCCCTACTCCCTCCCTTCCTCTCATAAAGGAGAACAAAAAAAACATGCATGCATGCGCATCCACACACAGAATTGACTTTCCAACACAAACAGATGCATACAATATACCCATGGGCAGGAAGAAAGGGAAATAGTATAAAACAATTTGATGAACAAGTAAATCAGACTCATGATATCACATTGTCTTGAAGGTTCTTATTCTCTTTTTGAGTATTAAACAATTGGAAAGAAAGTAATCTGATCCTTTTTGGGAATGTTTTAATTCATGCTCTTGCATATGAATAACTAACTTATATAAGTAAACACTGTCTTATAATTTCACTTTGGCCTGAACAACGATATGGTTCCTTTGCGATTATGTAGACTCCTCATTGCCAAGTGAAGAAGGCATGACAGTTGATCATCGTCAAGGAAGATGGAAAAAGGAGATGAAGCAGTAGTTGAGGCCAAATTGAACTGTGGAGAAAGGGAGCAGATCATACTTTCAGCATTGAAGGTGAAACAAAAACTTTCCCTCAATTATCTGGGGAAGATATGTCAGTGATCCGATGGAAGGCAGATGATTCTCGGAATTCTTCCCATTTGTCAACTGTGCATGATGTGCACACTGAAATGGATGATGTTGGTAGGTTCTTGTACTTGGAAGGGGTCGAATATGTTATGTGGTGTACGTATGATGTGCACTTTTATGCATCTTTCGCCCTTCTTGAGCTGTTTCCTAAAATAGAGCTCAGCATTCAACGTGATTTTGCTAAAGCGGTATTGTGTGAGGATGGAAGAAAAGTGAAATTTCTTGCCGAGGGGAAGTCGGGAATTCGTAAGGTTAGAGGTGCAATTCCTCATGATCTCGGAACACATGATCCGTGGCAGGAAATGAATGCCTATAACATTCATGACACGAGTAAGTGGAAGGATCTGAACCCAAAATTCGTGCTTCAAGTATATAGGGATTTCTCTGCAACAGGAGATATGTCCTTGGAGTAGATGTATGGCCATCTGTTCGTGCTGCTATGGAGTACATGAAACAGTTTGATCGGGACGATGATGGACTCATAGAAAATGATGGATTTCCAGATCAAACATATGATGCTTGGACGGTTCATGGTGTTAGTGCTTACTGTGGTGGCTTGTGGCTTGCTGCCCTTCAAGCTGCAGGTGCCATGGCCCTTCAGCTGGGAGACAGGGAGTTTGCTGATTGGTGCAAAAGCACTTTTTTAAGGGCTAAACCTGTATTTGAAGAAAAGCTGTGGAATGGTTCGTATTTTAACTATGACAGTGGGTCAAGTAGTAATAGTAAATCTATACAAGCTGATCAGCTTGCAGGGCAATGGTACACTGCCTCGTCTGGATTGCCTCCGCTTTTTGATGAATGTAAAATAAGAAGCTCTCTGCAGAAGGTATATGATTTTAACGTCATGAAAGTGAAGGGTGGAAGGATGGGTGCAGTGAATGGGATGCATCCTAACGGAAAAGTGGACGAGACATGCATGCAATCACGAGAAGTGTGGACTGGTGTTACTTATGCTGTGGCAGCTACTATGATCCTCACTGGAATGAAAGACGAAGCATTTGCCACTGCTGAAGGAATTTTCACTGCTGGCTGGTCTGAAGAGGGTTATGGGTAATTCCTTGCACTCACATTTTGAATATAGTAGTCATATCACTTCAGAGGTTTACTTTTTGTTTAAGTCTATATTATTTGTTTGTCAAGTTGATTGCTTGGTTTCTTGCCCTCATTGAAGAGTTTCGTGGAGTTTCATTGTGATATGACACACCTTGTGTATAGATACTACATGGGATTCTTGTTTCTTCAGATTATGCCCTTAGGGAGAATAGACCTCAAACCTCTTTATTAATGGAGGGAAGAGGACATCTTGGAAGATTTTGTTTATGATTTTTTTCTTAATATCCTCATGGAGAGATATTAAAAGGCACTTACCACAGAAGGACAAATTGAAGAAAAGAAGGAAAGGAAGTTTGCATATTTACGTTTATGTGATTTCTTTATAGATAGCTAGTCGATGTTTCTAGTTTCTTGCATAAACATCTGAATCTCATTATATACCAATGATACTACCAGATTTTTCAATCTTTTTTTTTTTTTTTTGCAATGTATGCACCAGAAACTTAATTTTTAGCTAACAAGATGGGGTCTGGAAATTCATTTTTTGTGAGGTCTACTCTGACCTCGTAATCTCTCTTGTTAATAGATCTGGGTCATCTTAACATGGAGTAGGTATTTTTGTTGGAACTTTGACTATGGACAGCTCTTCTTAATTCTCAGGATGGAGAATTGTATGCTTTTTATATGCGCCTCTCATTCTTCTTGTGACTCTACTATGTGGCAAATGCTCTTTCTGGTGTAATGTATAGTAACTCGATAATTCTTCCATCTGTGAACAGGTACTGGTTCCAGACTCCAGAGGGTTGGACAATGGACGGTCATTTCCGATCACTAATGTATATGAGGCCGCTTTCTATCTGGGGCATGCAATGGGCTTTGAACCCGCGCAAGGCCGTTCTTGTGGCTCCTACAATAAATACAATGGACAGGATGCACATTCCTCCTGCTCCTTTGAGATGCGGCCAACATGAAACGAGTGCCAGGAAGGCAGTGAAAAAGAGAAGTTGCTTCAGGATTCCGTTTTTCACTGTTCCTGCCAATGATCTATTGTGAGTTTGTCCGCAATGGAAAAGAGCATGTATTGTGTGCTTGCTTCCTGTAACTCTGTTCAAGTGGAAAAGAATGCAGGAGGTAGGTCTCAGGTGGCCTTTCCCTTGGAACTAATAGATCGGACACGACGTGGTAGTGTAAATTAAAGCTTGACGTATGGTAGGGCTTCCATTCCATGCCCGCAGCAGCAAATGGATGACAAATTGGGTTCGTTCTTTTTCTTGATTGCCAGGATCGGTATTGAGAACTGAAGACAATAAAAGTGAGATTCTCAGATGTAACTTCTTGTTGAATCTCAACTCTGCCAAGATGGAGGAATGGTAAAATCTCCAGCTAACATTGTACTGCATTCATTCCTTTCTTTTTCTTAATCTTCTTAATGGCGTGCTTGTATGCCTTCGCATGTAGTTTGACTCCCTTGTCCTAAAGCATTAAGCAGTGCTAGCTTCTGATCAGCTCATTATTTCACCATGTTCGATTACACGGACGGTTGTGGAGTCCATATCGGAACACCGACAGCGATGCTATGAAAGACGGATTGGCACGCGAAGGGGCAGAACATGTCGAGTGATGTTCAAGTCCTTCGTGAGTTTTGTTTTGTTCCTTTATAAAGTTAGCACCAAAAGTGCTAGAACTCGCCGGAACAGCACGATTGAGTCCGCGAGTGGACTCTAGATTTGCTTGGATTGAGCACTTATCACCCGGTCGTTGATTATCAAAGCACCAAAAAGTTAAAACGACAATCACAAAGCTCATTGACGGTCTCAAATGGACAGAAACTTGCATAAGTGTCTTAAGAACGTAACGTGGGGAGATTATACGAATTTAACTAATGATGACATGTGATTATCATAGCGTATTGAGTTAACCTGTATTTCATTTATGTGTTACAAACAGAAGAGGAGGCCACCGTCTATAAGTGAAACTTTTAGGGCCAATTTGGTTAACGCACAAGGTAACAATTCTTTTTTTTTTTTTTGTTCTAAGAAAAAAGTTTACAACAAAAATCCGTTTGACAATAGAATTTTATTTTTCTTTTTTCGGGATAAATTTTTTTTACTAAGAATTAGATTTAGAATAGAAATAAGATTCCTCTTCCTCTCTCGCGTCCTTGTCGCTGTTTGCCGATTGCACACTGCCAGTCTCTGGTCCCCGGTTGCTTGCAACTAGTCTCTTGTCCCCGACCATCGATTATCGGCTTGCAATCCCCATTCGTCGATTGCCAGTTGCTGGCTATTGATCTCCGTCTGTCGGTTGCCATTCGCTAGTCGCTATCCATCGCCGATTGTCTCTTTTGCTTCCTTTTGCTCGCCGCTGTCCACCCGTTGTCAAATCATTCATTTTACATTAAACAAACACAGTTTAAGATTCTATTGAAGAAATCCTTTAAGATCATCAATAATTCTGATTTATGGAGCCCTCTTAAAATATCTTGATCAAATAAGTCCTCATAAAAGTCCATTTTTATCCAAATAGGAATTGTTTAGTCTCCACTGGTATTTTTTAAGGTGAAAAAAATTTGGGAACAAAAATTTTTAGTTGTACCAAACACATTTCTATTGTTCTTCTTCTATTTCGGGAATAGACATTTTGTGCAGTTTGTTCAGAAATTTATCCAAGATAACGTTACAGGTCAGGCCAAACGTCAGGACTACATTAAACAAATTAAAAGTCCATAGCCCATATTGCACATTAAACAAAGTTTAGGGAATATTATTGTAATTATTCCAAAAAAGAAAAAGAAAAAGAATTTTTCTTTCATCATCTCTCTCCTCGGGGTTTAGGGTTTAGCAGCAATCAGCAGAAAATCAAGATCAATTGCTCTGTAGAGCAAGACAAGGGAGAGCATGGAGATTGATCTCGGAGATCTCGCATTCGATGTCGATTTCCACCCCTCGGAACAGCTCGTCGCCTGTGGTCTCATCAGTGGCGACCTCCTCTTGTAACACTTCCTCCAACCTTGGCTCCTGCTCGTAATTTGTGTACCCGCTTTCGAGCTCATTGAATTCGCATCGTTTCTGACTCGTTTCCGACGTTGCAGATACCGCTACGGAGACGGTTTCTCGCCGGAAAGGTAAAGCGCGTTCTTTTTCTGCGATTTCTCTCCGGACTTGGCAAGTTCATACTGGTTTTTATGGTGAATTCGTAACAAGGGGTTTTCGAATGTTGCGCGATTAGGTTGCTGAAAGTACAAGCACACAGCGAGTCTTGTCGGGCTGTTCGGTTTATCAACGATGGGAAAGGTGGATGCTTTACTTGAATTTCCTTCTCTTTCGTTGATAATTTGTTTTTCTTTAATGAATCAATGCAGCTAAATTTTTTTTTTTGGTTGGTATTGAGAAAGAGCATAGCTGTTCTGAATTTAAGTCTCACCATTTGCATGTGCTGTGGCATACGGTCAGCAATTCTGACTGGCTCTCCGGATTGCTCGATTCTTGCGACGGATGTAGAGACGGGATCCGCCGTCGCTCGAGTTGAAAATGCTCACGAGTGAGTGTGTGTTACTGCTTCCTTCTGTCCTTGTCCATCTCCATGATTCTGCTTGAGTTGACGCTGAAACTTTTGACTTTGGAGACCAGGGCTGCTGTCAACAGGTTGGTCAATTTGACGGAGTCTACTATCGCCACGGGAGATGATAATGGGTGCATTAAGGTGCTTATGCTCTGATTGTCCCTTCAAATTATCTCTTCAATTCAAGTTCCATGTACGGTTTTACCAGAGCAATGCAGGAATGGCCTGATTATTGGGCTTCATTTAGAGTGCCCTAGTTTGACTGAAGCTGCCATTGTGGTTTTAACTTCAGTATCAAGGAGATCTCTTCTCTTCCACAAAGACATTATTGCGATTGTTGAGCTTCCTTCTCCATCATTTTTCTGTTGAGTTACGTTTGTTCGAGCCTCTTGTGGAGAAGTACTTTTAAGAAACAGTGATGAGAGTAAATAACTAAGTGCTTCAAATTTATAGTGTCTAGTTTTAGCTTCAGCTTATTATTACCAACATTTCGATGGATCACTTGGTTGTAGGTTTGGGACACCAGACAACGTTCTTGCTGCAACACATTTAGTGCCCATGAAGATTTCATTCGGACATGACATTTGCATCCGATTCCATGAAACTTATTGCCACAAGGTGGTTCTTTCAAAACAATATATTTGGCAATTGCTGGGTTTTTATTGCTTGTCTACATAACTATTGCTTGGAGATGGACTTGTCTGTCTTAAAGATAGACCATCTGTCCTAGTCACACATCTGCCAGCACTTCCTTCAGCATGACGACATTATCTTTTCTTTTTTCATGTTACTTAGTGGAGATGGGACTCTTTCTGTTTGCAATCTTCGAAGTAATAAAGTAAGCTTCACTTTTTTAAAAGTTTTGTAAACAAGCATCATTTAAGTGCTGCTTCTTTTGCTCCCATTGGCTTGCATTCTGTAATGATCTGATCCATTCTATTTGAACGACAGGTCCAAACTCGGTCTGAGTTCTCTGAAGATGAGTTACTATCTGTTGTTCTTATGAAGGTTAGATATCAACACTGGACTCCTATGTGCTTGAAGCAGCATATACCGATTCTTGTGACATTACCCAAAATATGGAATTTGAATTTTTCCCTTCCAATCCCATCTTTCAGCACAAATCACTTTGGTTTTGTGCTCCCATACTCCTGCTTAATATGTTATACCATTTATAAAGTGAACCTGTTTTCAGTTAGCAGTGGCGTGTTTTTGTTTTTTTTGTGTGTATGAGAACCTGTTTTTTGGCCATTATCTCTATTAGGAATGTGCTATCTGAGCCATTATTCTCGCTTGGAAACTTGTACTTTAAAATGTTATCTACTTGACTGCACGGCATATCATTGCATGCATGCCTGCAAATTTTTCCTTCCCATATGCAATGTATAGGATAGGCGGGTAATTACATAATAGAAGTTACTGTCATACAAGATTTCGCACTGTTCTCCACTGTGCTGATCCTAATTTGGTTTGCCAGAATGGCAGGAAAGTCGTTTGTGGAACACAAAGTGGAACATTATTACTATATTCATGGGGATTTTTCAAGGATTGCAGGTAGTAATTTTGCTATTACATTTGAGAAACTGTGCTTCTACATATTTTTTTGTAGTTGAAGCATAATTGATGATTGTCTACATGTTTGATTTAAGTGATCGCTTCGTGGATCTCTCCCCAGCTCAGTTGATGCATTGCTGAAAGTGAGTTATTAAATTCTGAACATTATAAGGTTCTGGAGTATGCAGGGTTGCACTTGTCTAACATCTTGACGTCATAATTGTCAGCTCGACGAGGATAGGATCATTGCAGGATCTGAGAATGGACTCATCAGGTGAGAATGTACTAGTGTAGTAGGAGGAACACTTGGCAGACAAATGATACTTATTTTGCACCCTTTTTATGTCACACTGCATTCTGATTTGGAGTTTTTGTCCCATTCCTTTGTAGTCTGATAGGAATATTACCCAACAGAATCATCCAACCAATTGCAGAGCATTCAGATCATCCTATTGAGCGCCTTGGTAATAATGCAGCCCTGTTGTGCACAGTTATTTTTCTATGAACATTGAATCACTCTGAATATGATCTTAGTAAGACTACACAAAGATGTTGGCAAAAGATTTTTCTCAGTCTATTCCTAGTCGTTTTGCAATTGGCAAAAGATGTTGGAATACTAAGGAGTTCTAGTAATACTTCTTTGAGTTCATATTATCTCCTTCGACGTTCAGTTTACTTATTTCTCCGCAAGCTTGTTCATCCAGTGTCATTTTTTGTCTGCATTTTGTAGCCTTCTCTTATGATAGAAAGTTTCTTGGCAGCATATCCCATGATCAGACATTGAAGGTCTCTCTCTCTCTCTCTCTCTCTCTCTCTCTCTCTCTCTCTCTCCCATGCATGCGCACGTGCATGTGCTCACTTGTGCATTGTCGGCGCGGATGTACTTCCCAGTGAATGTGTGAGTGCATGCATGTGCGTGTTTCTGCGTTTCTCTAGGCATATGCAAGACTGCATGTGTGTTGAGGAAAATAGGTGTGTACATTTGCTCATAAGGTAGTGGAAGAATGATTTGGGGTCGTACCTATTTACAGCAAATTTTCCGTCTTCCCTTAGTAGTTTATTAGGCAATCATCATTCTCCTTAGCTAAACTTGAATGCAAAATTCATGCCAGTAAAGTGTCTTTCTTAATAGGCACTAATCTTTCTTGCAGCTCTGGGATTTGAATGACACATTGCTGGGGTCTGGAGATGCTCCATCAAATGAAGCAGCCATAGATGGCAGTGATAGCGATGAGATGGACATGGATGTGAATCCTCCCGCTTCAGACAAAGGTAGATTCTGCTTTTTTTATGCTTGTAGCACCAGGTGCGTACTGCATATTGATAGTCTTTACTAGATTGAGTGTTCCTTCATCATATCTTGTAAAGCATGCTGAAATAGTTCATATTGTTGATGTAATTACCTGAATGACCTGTATGAATTGGTGCAGAACTTGATATCAAATACTTCTCTATGTCTCTCGATCTTTCTTTCTCTCTTTTTCCATTTTTTTTCCTCCTAAATGATCACACTTTTCGCGGGTGTGATATCTAACGGAGGAATTTACAACGTGTTGCAGGGAGCAAGAAGAAACATTCTGGCAAAGGAAATGATGTAGGCAATCCCAACGACTTCTTTGCCGACCTGTAGGTGATTGATGGCTTAAATCTTCATACGGAGATGACAAGTTGATGTTCATACAAACATATCACGGTTCGATTCTAGTCGCCACATTTGCGAGCAATTCGTACATGTTTTTTTTTTTGCATTGACAGTGTGTTCTCAGGGGGAAAATTGACAGGACTCCATGACGGCATCTAACATTCTCAAGGATGTAATGTCCCATTTTCAACTTAAGCAGTTCTATGTATTTTGAGTGTTCTCAGGACAACTATAATACAAAGTAGAAATCCAAATTGCAGAACGCCTAGGCCTTCTC
Organism: Psidium friedrichsthalianum; assembly: GCA_019149425.1. NCBI lineage: Eukaryota > Viridiplantae > Streptophyta > Magnoliopsida > Myrtales > Myrtaceae > Psidium > Psidium friedrichsthalianum. Next base: position 26,780 of record JAGVVM010003693.1, read on the forward strand.
GTGGTGGCATGAATGACTGCAAAAACGAAAGTTAGGTAATTGAAATTGGTAACGAACAAAGATTGTTCCTCCTGCGTTTTGCCTACATCTGGTTTGCTTTTTCCCAACATGAACTTGCATGAAACATTCAGACAAATATTGCAGCTGATCAATGACCTTTTACTTAGCGCCTTATGAGCACCACATTCAGTATTGGACCATTTGAACGATTGCCACGTCAATGATTTTAAACATTTGAGAAAGAATATTTGCATTAAAGGGTCAAATGGCATAAACAACAGTATTTAGAGGACTGAAAATTGAAATTCATCCTTTTCGTCACGAAAACTGATGAACCCATTGCAAATTTTACTATTCGGAAAACTTAGAGTAGTCAGTCACCTAGATTTGCATTTACATATATAGGAATGAAAAAATTATGCAATTTCTTTTACTAACGGGTTAATCCGACGAAAAACTTAAAATGGTACACTTTTAATAAATTTACCATAAATTATTTTTTTACCACGAAAAATTTTCAAATCGTACACTTATGGCAAATTTATTATAAATTATTCTTTTTACCGCAATAAAACCCAAATTAGTATGTATGTGATAAATTTACGCCAAACTATTTTTTGATCACCAAAAACCCAAATTAATACTCCCATGACAAATTTATCACAAAGTAATTTTTTTAACCACCAAAATTTCAGATTGATACACATAACAAATTTACCATATGCTAGTTTCTGTTAAATCATGTTAATAACACAAAAAATCTCAAACTAATGCATCTGTGATAAATCAAGGGTAAAAACCCTAAATTACTACACTCATAAACTGTCACATGTCATCAAATTTCAATTTGATGTTAAAATTTAATGGAAAACTAATGAATGGTAAATTTATTACAAATGTATCAATTTGAAATAAATTTTATTACAATTATACTAGTTTGAAGTTTTTGGATGTCAAAAAAATAATTTAAAATAAATTTATCATAAAAAATTAACCCTTTACTAAATTTACAAATGCATATATAAGAACAATCCGTCTGTCTTGACTTTTTTCTTTTTAGTTTTTGCTTAATCAAAATTTTACAATGTGTGTATCGTCTTCTTTTAAATCTAAATCACTGATACTTTCACAAAATACAAATAGGTGACACATAAATTCGGCTATTTTTACATCGTCTTTGAAAAAAAAATTGAATGACATTTCAAATTGTGGCGGAAAAGCAAAAGAGAAGGTACTTTTTAATGTTACTTTTACTTTAGCTGAAACAAGCATGCTTCCTACCAGACATTTACCAAGAGGTACGAAAGCGAGTCACCGATACAACAAAGCTTCACATTTAACTTCGTTAAAAGCTTTTGAAGAGGTCCCAGGCAAATGCTGCTAAGCAAATGTGGATAACATCAAATGCCAATGCATCATATAGACTTATATGGATATATCATGTGCATCCAATAGCTGTAATGAACTACAAACGTGCAATAGCTCTCTCGTAGTCCCTGTTACAAATGCGTTTTTGCTCGTGAGACCCTAATGCAGGGGCATAAGACACATACTAGTACATTGAGAAGTCTCTCTAATAGCAAGTCTAGAAGACAAAACACTTGCAAAACTGAGTGATCCAAATCTTACCCATGACTGGCTTTGTCACGGTGAGTGGAGATATTAACTCAGGCCCATCAGAGGAATAGGTCTCACAACGAGTCCAGCGGTATAACAAGCCCGCCCTTCTGTTCTCTCCCGGGTTTAGCCAGCATGTCCTCGCACATATATTCACCTGGCGGCTCCTATGGCTCAAGCTCATCACCTGAATAAAGGTCCGCAAGGACCTGCATGGGCTCAAAACATTGCATGTAGAAGTGTCAGATAAGTCATCATTATTGGAACCTGAACAACAGCTTGCGCATCCAACTTGACAAGCAGGTCTGTTGCCCCAATTTGTGCAGACTAGGCCATCTCTCCGTTGCCACACCAACCATTTCTGGAAAAACCAACAATCCAGTAAAATCAAAGGAAACCTGACCACTCATTGAAAGAACCAAAGGGAGGCGATGTGGGGAGTACAGCTTTCCACAGTGGTGCTTGACAGTTGAGAGAGGGGTGTGTGTGTGGGTGCGCGTGGTCGTGTGCATTCTCATTTGCATTTCCAAAATCAGGTGTACGTCAGCAATCTGACAAGAAGAATAAATTATTGAATTACATAAAGTAGACAGGTTACTCTAATTACATAAAAGTAGAGTTCGAGGACGATATTCACAGGAAAAGAAATTTCAGACTAAATTAGATTTGACAGTGATGCCTTATTACTTGCTAAGATAAAAATGTTGCACTTGCGGAACAGTATAAAAGGTGCCCTACTCAAAGAATATAACAGAAATACATATGCCCAACTTGGTCTATTAATTTTCCGAACTGCACAAGATGACAAATGGAAAAGAACAATGTAACAGCAAAAGATCAACTCCCCATGTACTGTAGTACCATGGTTGGCTTCCCCAGTTCCATCAAATTTGTCAAGTAAAAAGAACAATGTCACCAAGCGACACTCCTAATATGGTGATCTAATAGAACCTGTCCTCCAAGAAGAGGTTGGGTAAACATAATAGCATTTCGATTTACTCCGCAATAATCTATGTGTACACACAACAGTTAGAAATCAAGACCGCAATTTTACCTTTTTCTTTGTCTTTCTGGGATGGTCACTCTGCTCCCACAAACGTGAACTCTAGCCAAATGCATTCTCTGTGCAGCATTATATTGTTCTTGCAGCTGCTCTCTGCAAAAATAGACATGTATTTAGTAGAAATGCCAACAAATAGCCAAACCGTGAGCCAAAAAAGTAATCAACACTTAGCAAGAGTCAGGGGACACTGCATCTATAGGCCGTCATGTCTTCTAAATGACGGCACTAGCTCAATAGGCAATTTGCTTCTGTAACTTTGAGATTTTCTTATGCTCCATTTCAAAGAGAGGCCAACCAACTAAAATAGCATACCAATAATATGTTGTACCTCCTGTGGAAGTATGCCTCAACATGATGCTAACATTGTCCATGGACAAGCTAAAAAATTCCGTCGTGGTAAAACTCTCCTCACGATGGTAACATTGTCCATGGATCATAGCTAAAAAAATGCCACGATAGTGGGTACTCAAAATCCTGATGACCATAGCGAATTCTTAGCTTGCTACATTGACTGTTTTTTTTTCTCTGTAACCGCATTTTTTGTGATTAACTGAGAATCTTAAGACCTCCAAAACAGAACTGTGAACGACGAAATTTAAAAACCGATCCATGGACCATGGTAAAAAACAACACAAACTACTGGTTAGGCATCCCACATAGACTGATTTGAGTAGCAACATTAAGAAGTTGTAAAAAATAAAATAAAAAACTCACAAAGAGAAATGATAGAAAAACAGCCAAAAAAGTGCTGCTTTCGCCAGAAAGAAAGGCTTACCAAAAATCCTTTCCCAAAAAAACAAAAAGGCTTACCAAAATCTAACGATGATTACACATTAGAATAGGGGATGACTTGGGAAGAAAAAAAAAAAAAACAGCATGAAAATAGTGGCAATGGTCACAGACCACACACTTATTAGGAGTTATGAATGCACATGACATTATATGTCAGTGTTCGCAGTCTAGGCAAAACCTGAAACAATAAAACGACTTTTTATTTTCCCCACCCAAACTTCTGGAATATTCTTAGGTGTAGTAAATTGAGAAAACATCAGTCTTTTACAAGGTTGTCCTGAATCTGGAAGCTCATAAGAAATTTGCACGGAGTGAAAAATCATCCACTATTAAACAACTGAAATAGAATGATAGAACAAAAGTGGCAATCTCAAATCTTCAAGTCCAGATGATAACAATCCTCCAAAATTTTTTAGCAATGTAGCAGGTATAGAGACTAGTTTGGGATAAAGGTGATGTGATGTTGAGTGATGTTGGACAGGTATAGAGTAATAAATTAAAATTCAAAAGACTTCTGAAAGCAAACAAGATACAACACACCTTGGATCAGCTGCTTCATAATGACACAGCCACTCCATAGGGGAAAAGCCACTGTCAATGAATTATGGCCAAGAGAAATTGCAGTTGCATGTGGTGAGGGATCCCACTTCTCTAGCATAAAAATTGGGAAGTTAGATCAGTCGATAGACCACTTCTTATAGAGGTTAAAAGCCACATTAAGCTTCCCCATTTTGCAGTATCCATAACAAGGATCTTCAGGGGAACATGATCATTGGTATTCCAGATTCTGGTATCTGTCCAAACGCCTTTCTGCCTTGTTCCAGTCACCGTCTTCACCCAGGTAAAGCCGCTGTGACTTAGTCAGTATAGGCTTACAATGTGTCCCGGTTCCCACCACCCAATCTCACATTTCATTGTATAATGAAGTGCAAAATCCACCGAGGCGTAAGTTACAAGCAGCACACTATCAAACATGATTGGTAGGTAGTAACCACATCAGCAAAAAGCCCATTTGGATGATACTCTTGCATGAGCAACGAGCACCAAAAGCATTTCCCCTTTCTACTTGTGCATCGATAAGCATTATATGTAAAAACATTTGGCGCAATGCCAGACACCAACATCTGATCCTCACCAATAGCGCGCTACCAAGATCACCGCCTCTTCCAAACCATTAATAACACAATCAGATGGTTGGGATCAGGCACCATTGATTCCTTTAACATAAGCTGAAGAAACTCATATGCTTTCTCAACATCTCCATGAGCACATAAGCCTCGAATAATTATTTTATACGTGATCAGATCCGGAGCGACTCCCTTCATTAACATAATACAGTAGACATGGTACGCCTCACACAATTTTCCTCCCTTGTAGAATCCTCTTAAAAGAATATTGCAAGTAAAAACATCAGGATGGAAACCTTTTTTCAGCATTTGACAAAATGCACCAATCGCACTCCTCATGTCTCCATTTGAAAGAAGTCCATGAATAAAAGCATTGTAAACAATCACATCCATCTTATTTTTCTCCTGAGATATCTTGTCCCATGTATAAACTGCCTCAAGAACATTACCATTCTTAAAATAACCATCCATCAGTATAGTTGATGCGATTAAATCCCAGGATGCCTTGTCATTATCCTCATTAACTAACTGAACAAGAAGCTTCCTAGCATCCTCCAAAAGACCCCTCTTGCACAAAGCATGCACAAGTATGTTACAGGTTATACGATTTGGCTGAACACCACAACTCACCATAGAAGACAAAAGATAAAGAGCATTGTCCATGTCATTGGTGCGGCAATAGCCCATGATGTAACTGTTGAAAGATACACAATTGGGAAAAGGTCCCATTTTCAACATATCCGCAAATAGAGACCCTGCCTTCTCTAAGTTACCACTTCGACACAATCCACTTAAGAGATAATTATGAGAAACTATATCAGGAACAGCACCATGTTGTATCATTTTCTCACGCAACCATAGTGCAGCCCCCAGCTTACCCTCTGAACACAAATTCTTTAATATACCTTCATGATCCTCATAATTAGCCACTAAATCGTACCCCCCATCAAATACGCCTGTCACACGTATGCTCTCCCTACAAGTTTTGAGAAAAACACCAATAAATAAATAAATAATAAGGTGCAAATGGAACTATATCACTTATTACCATGACCTGATAGAAGTTCATTGACTGTAGTAGCTCAAGTAGATATATTCAGCATGATAATCATCAATAGTTTGAATATCAGATCTAAGACAAAGCCACACATCATTAAGAACTCACAATTACTAAAACAATCCTCAACCTTCCTTTGATGGACATTTCATGTCAGTACGCAATGACAAGCACGTTAACATGCTTACAAAGTGATACATTGAGACACGAGAAGCATTGTCAGTCATAACTGATAATGACTGAGTCATCAAATTCTAGGAAACAAATGATGTCCGAAATAAACGTAGGAAACCAACTTATAAATCAACCTTGATGCGGGCAGATTTAGTGATGAGGTAAGAGTTTCAAAGGATACTCACTAATTCATAATGTCACACACAAGCACAATAAATATCTTTTTTCTCAGCTAAACTTGATCATATATGGCCCTAGAAAATTAAGGATCACTTTTAGTAGCACCCCCTCACAAGGATGCCTCATATTCTCTATAACAGATACATGTACAGAAGGATCATATTACAAAACCACGATCCTCATCGAAATTACATTATTTGTTTTTAGATATGCTATTAGATTTCCACTACAAAAGCAATGAAACATGGCAAAGGACTGCCCAATTAGCATTTTGCAACATCAGTGGGAAGAAATTAAAAGCTTATGCCTGTGACTCAGTTTTGCAACGGGGGAAAAAAGCATGAACTAAGCAACATTTGATGCAATCAAAGTACATATTTCCAATGGGGGAACTCATCCTAGAGGAAGTTGATTAGCATGCAAGAGCCTCAACATCAAAAAATTGTAATTCAAGTACCACACCTCATTGATTTTAGACGCTCCAAATTGCCTTTTAGCAATCCATCCAAAACATTGTAAACTTCCTTTGGGTTCCTCTTGTTGTTAAAGTTATCCTCTTCTGGAAAGCAACCTTCTCTTGCCACCCAGTTCCGCATAGTCTCCACAGCATCTTCAAGGGGAAAAGCTAGGCCTTTTTGCTCACAAATTCTTCACGCCACATAATAATTAAAAAAAAAAAAAAGTGAAACGAGTTTGGCAAGCTCAATATGCAACATGATAAAATGATAAAATCTTATTTAGTTAACATCTATCTGTTACAGATAAAGCTGCACACAAATGGAGCTTTTACCTTGGTTGAGGATGAATATTGGTTTTGGACAAGAGGATATCAGTAACATTGCGTTTGATGCAGTCAAGGATACTGTCCATGAATTGGAGAAGGAAAATATTGGAGGACAACAAAGGTGCTAAAAATGGATCCCCACGGGAAATTAATAACTGAAAAAGAATTAACAACTTTATAAATTTACAAATCAGCTTACTAAGGAGTAAATGAGTGCTAGACTTGTAATGGCAGCTACTTAGGAGAAGGATTTATCAAATTTTTCAGAAGTTAACTTACAGCCATGGTATAGTCTCTCTTTGTAACTTCCAATCATGGGCATCTACAGCATCTATGTCAGAACATCCCCTGAATTGAAATTCATCAACCTCCTCTCCTCTCCCCAGATTCTCCATCATAAATGTGCTCAGTCAAGAGAAATTTATGAGAAATTACCACAGAATCAGCACTGCCCCGTTCCATGTTCTCATACAACCATAATGCAGACATCAATTGCCCCTCTGAAAACAATTAATCAATATATCCACATAATCATCGAAGCAGTATAAAAAATGCATCCACTATCAACCCAAAGCCAAATCTATAATTTGCCTGCAAATTTCCAAAATGAAAACAGAGAAAGATGTCATGTATCATGGAAACCATATTACTCACTCATCATACTAGAAACTTCCAACCGATATCACTCGCCATCACAACATAATACAAATTTGTCGGCTACAGTATTCAACAAGACATAATCAGTACAGCCATGGACATATCAACATAAGGGGCCAAGGGGAGCGATTGCCCCCAAATACAAATTCGTCGTAAAACACCAACGTGCTAAAAGCAAGTCCAATGGTAGTGTCCTCACAGTATCAACCCCACAAGCAGCAAACAGAAAATACAATATCAATGATATTTCACATGAAAAATTCCACCTAAAAAAAAATTCCAACAATTTTTGCACTTTACTCATCTCGAGCTACTATCCTAATCAATCCAATATGCCCAACCCACTTCAGCTCTATTTCCACTATTATCTTCTTTTATAGCGCATTTTCTAGGACCCCAAGCCCGTGATAAAAGCCGAAGCTCCGCGAAAAGGAGAAATGAGCCGATTACTTGCATTAGGTCAACGGGGAAACATAGAATGACACACACATTGGGATCACAAACTCCAAATTGATTATCAACATATAATGACAAGCACTAGCGGCATACCTATACTCCCAGATAACATAAACGAATGTTGAATTTAGTTGCAAAGGAAATGCATATCGAAGCTCGGCGAGGAGGAGAAATCAACCGTCAGAGCGCAGACTACTATTTCGTCGGAGGTTGACGTCGCTGCCCGTCGCCGGCGACGGCCTAAATTTGAAGCCGAGAGAGACGGCTTGAAGATGAAGCGAAGCCGGCGGCAAAGCTTTGGTGCCCTAATATATTCCCACCGAGTCTTTGGTCCTTCTCATGGACAGGACACGGTAAAAAAAAAAAAAACAATTTCTCTTTTTATCATTCTAAAAAAATGATATTTCTCCGTATTCGACTAATACCTAAAAATAAATAGAGAAAATATTTTCTGCCGTTTAATATGAATATTTTTCTGAAGAAAATTACCAAAAAGTTCAAAATTTCAATTATTTTTTTCTTTCTTCATCGGCCAATTGCCGGCCACAGCGATGGACAAGCTTGCCTCAAGGCCAATGAGCTCGACCTTGCTGCCCTCGCTCAAGGTTGGCAAGCTCTAGGGAGGCTCGAGCTCGCAAGCCTTGAGCAAACTCTATCTCGTTGGATTTGGCGAGGTTCAACCTTGTCGGAGTCTAGCAAGGTTGAGCCTTGCCAACATTAGGCGAGCTTGATTCTCGTCTATGGCCGAAGACTGACCGAGAAAAAAGGAAAAAAGAAAGCGAGAAGAAAAAAAAAAAGAAGTAGGTGAAGGTGTGCAAGAAGGAAAGATGATTGAAAATAATTTCCTCTTTTAAAGAGGAAATCATTTTTTATACTTTTGAATGTCTTTATACTATTGATGGAAATTATTTTTCTTGACTAGTTTATTTTCTTTGAATCAAATGCCAAAAAATTCGAATTTTTTTTTTATAAAAATCATTTTTGATGCATAAATTAAATATTCTTTGGAATTTTGCTATTGTGGGGAGGTGGCCCGCGAATTAGACTTGATCATTGAGCGCCTAGCGGATCTAGGAGGGCTCACGCTCGGACTTGGCCTAATCTGTCCGAAACCTTCTGAGGTCCTTCCTTCGTCCATCCTTACTCGAATTTGCAGGTTTTGATAGAGTTGTCGACCGGGTTCATTACCCATTTTTTTACTCATATTTTATACATATGAGTTGTATATGGATTCTACATTTTTAAAAAGCCAAAATGAAAATAGATCCAAAAATTAAAATTAAATTAGATGAGTCGAAATGACCCATTTTCGATCCATAGGTGTTGCCGGTAGCTTTCACAAGTTGTAAATGAGCATCAAAGGCTCAACTTGATTAGTTTATATATTTTTTTATTTTAAATTTAAAGAAAGAAAGAAATTTATTTTTTTGGTGTGAAAAGAAAACAAAATTAAAAAAATGTAAAAACTGTTCAGTGGCCGCCTACTACCGCCGTCGCCGTCGCTGCTACCGTCATTGTCCACCGTCCACCTCCGATAGTAGCCACTCGTCGTCCGCCGCCGCCAGTTGCCGAAGAAAAATGAAAGAAAAAAGAAAAAAAAATTTCACTAGGTTTTTTTGTGTGAAAGTATTTTTGTAATATCATTTTTTATTTAATTTACTAATTTTTTTATTGTTTAATTTGCTTTTTTTTATTTGATATGAAGGTTGTATCCGGGGTCAATATACAGATGAAGAGCTTAAAAAAGGTTAGATGAGTTACATAGATTTTCCTAGAATATTAGTGTGTTTTGGTAATATGGGTCAAAATGGGCCAAGTTGAGTATGAGTGAGTTGCGGATCAAGTTGGATATGGGTCATTAAATATGCATAAATATGGGTCGGACCATATTCAATCCGATGCAAATTGAACCCTACCTACTCATTTGATACCTCTAGGTTTTGACAAGTGCCTTGGCTTGCCCAAGGGGAAAATATGGGTGAGTGAGGGTCAACTACATTCAATTACACCAAAAAATGAACGATTTTTTGTTATTATCCACATGCGATAGACTTAGCTGATGTAGGCAGAATCCAATCATTTATGGTTAGAATTATCAACAATGTGATGAATCAATAACTTGAAGAAATCGAAAAAAGTGGAGTCGACAGCCTCGAATGCAACTGTCGAAGAAGTAACCGTCAACGTTTTTAAGCTGTGTCGTCGATTGAATTCTGACATAATTTGTTAACATCTATTTACTTTGTCAAGTATGTATTGTCAAATTGTCATCGACATAAATTCGGCACAATTTGCATTTGTCATTCTTGTTCTAATCAAATTGGTAGTTATTTATTTGCTCGTTATTCTTCCTATCCAGAGTTAGCCTAGGATCTAGTTCTCTTTAATTAAAAAATTAAAGAATGACTTTCGATAAAAGACATTTCGTGTCAAGAATTTCGATGCAACATCTTTTCGATGCATGCTGATGGTATAGAGTGTTCGGTACTTGATGTGAGGAAGTCCGATAGCCTGTACTCTAGGCATCTCTAACAATGATCCTGACGACCGCTAGTGGAGACAAATCGCCTCACGCGTCCTCCCATCTAGAGGGTCCGAATCTCCGAAGCCACAATGTGCAAAAAAAAATAAAAAAAAATGCACACCGATGGGAGAAAATGCAGGTGGCGATGATCATCTGCCGGACAACTGATTGATTGTACAGACAGGCATGCCAAGTCCTTGTATATTGGCACCGTGACAGAACATTATCAAAGGACACGACGAACGACTAACTGCATCAGGAATACTTCATCGATGTGGTCGTCATCGTCGAGCCATTCAATTCCAATTGCGCGGGATTATTGCAAAAGGAACGTCAATCCATTATATAGGAAGCCACATATGTGATTGCTGTCGACTCTATAAACCTTCCCTAAGAAAATTCAGTAACTTACTAACTTCGTTTTTTCACTTGGCCAATAATGACCAGTTTAACCCTCGAACTATTGGGTGTGATTTAATTACTAATTGTGGAGAGCAAGGAACAAATTAATATCCTTAAATTTGGTTTGCTCCATTCGTCTTATACAAATGCTTTGCATAGGTATGCGAATTTACTCCTACTTTTAATCTATACTTGGTCTGGATGGAAACACATTCATCTTGATCTTGTAGATACACAATACCCAGGTGTCTATTGCTATTTGCCAAATCTATCAATAGACGATAATGAGTTGGTCGATTAATTTGTGGCAAGTACATCAAGGGGGCTAGGACATAGTGCTTTGACTTCACTCCAGAGTACATGAATTTAGAACGTTGTGCTTTCAAGGGATTGAAATTCAATTTTATATAAAAACTGTTGAGAGGAGACCAAAATTTTGCCGATTCATTTCAATTGTGTAATAGAGTGTCTAAAGTTTGATGCAACTACTTACCGATGGAATAAAATAGAGGGTCATTGGAAGACATTTATACACAAACGTTCATTTTGGGTGGAAAGATATGAGCATAGGAAAAACTACCAAGGACATGATTCCATAAAAAAAAAAAAATCAAATTTGGCTAATGAACAAGGGAACATGCTGACTCTTAATTACCTAATGATCAATAATTAACGAATTTTTTTAAGGTTAATAATCCGAAACAATTCCAAATTGATGAATTGTGGGATAAATTTAACCAAATTAAATTTTTAGACAATAAAAAATACCAAATTGTTATACTTGTGATAAATTGTACCCGAACTAATGTTTTTGAACCATCCAAAATACCTAACTAATACTCTGTTGTGACTCTTTATGCGATATGTTAGTTTCTGTAACTTGTTCAATATCACGAAATGTCCAAATTAGTACATTTAGACAAAGTCGAGATAACTACCCTAAATTTATACACTTTGTCTAATGGATAGCGAGGGGGGGGGCTGGGGGGCTTGACGGACGTAGAAAAAGAAAAAAAAAAAAAAAAAAAAAAAAATAAGTAGGTGTGAAGAGGCTGTGCCTGTGCGAGTGAGTGCGGTGGGGAGAGCGAGTAGAGAAGAGAAGGGAGGGAGGGAGAGGGGGGAGAAGAGAGGAGGAGAAGTAGTGAGAAGGAGGGAGGGAGGGGGAGGAGGAAGACAGGCGGAGACGAAGAGGGGGGAGAGGGGGGGGGAGAGGAGAAAAGGGGGAAAGGGGGGGGAGGGGGGGGGGGTGGGAGGGAGAGAGAAAAGAGGAGAAGAAAAGAAAGGAAGAGCGAGGGGAGGAGGAGAGGGAGGAGAGAGAAGGGGGGAGAGGAGAGGGAGGAGAAAAAAGGAGGGAGACAGAAAAGAGAAGGGAAAAGGAGGAGGAGAGGGGAGGGGAAGAGAGAGGAGAGAGGGGGGAGGGGGAGGGAAAGGGAAGGGAAAAAAGAGGAAGGGAGGAAAAGGAGGGAAGGGAAAAAACGAGAGGGAAAGAAAGAAAAGGAGGGAAGGGAGAGGGGAAAGGGGAGAGAAAAGGGAAGAAAAAGGGGGGGGGGGGGGGGGAAGGGGAGGAGGGGGAGAGGGGGGGGGAAGAAGAAGAGAGGGGCGGAAAAAAAGAGCGGGAAGAGACAAGAGAGAGGGAGGAGAGGAGAGGGGAGCGAAGGAAGAGGAGGAAGGGCCGGGAGGAGGGGAGAGAGGAAGGGAGAGAGAGGAGAGCGGAGGGCAGAGGAAGGGGAGAGGAAGGGGAGAGAAAGAGAAGGGGAAGAAAGGAGGGGAAGGGGGAAAAGGGGAGGGGAAAGGGGAGGGGAGGAAGGGGGGAAGAGAAGGGGAAAAGGGAAAGGAGACAGGAAGGGGAGGGGGGGG
>JAGVVM010003694.1:0-18621 GCA_019149425.1 Psidium friedrichsthalianum
TGATTAGATCATCGTAACCACCTTCCGTCCCAACCTAACGGAAGGTTATATAAAGAGGCGATGGTATTAGACTACATTTAGGCTTTCCACAGCCTTCCAGGCCTCGGGCCCCATGACCTGTCCGACCACCCCCTCGGGCATGATTATATTTATTGAGCTCACGATGCCCAGCTCCGTGAAATCCCAAGCCAGCAGTATGGGATTGCCCATTACCTTAATCGGGGTACGAATCCCCTAACCGTGCTGCTTAAACCAGTACCAGGCTCAAATCCATTATTCACCATTACTTTGGCAATCATGATGGACGTCTTAGATAACTCCGGGACCAGCAAAGGATTCTCCAGTGAAGCATGAATAGTATGCACCAACTCAAAAGAATGGTAAGAGTCGTCTTCGGTATGTTCAGGTTTCACGTAAGGAATAGCCGTCTCATTGAAAATACGGAAATCCTCTTCTCCATGAATGGTAATAAGATTTTGTTCGACCACAATTTGATCTTTTGATGGAGGCTGGATGGAATAGCCCCGACGTTGTGGATCCATGGACAGCTTAACAAAAAGGTTAAAAGCCGAAGGGATATCCAGTACCTGGAACAAAATATCGAACATATAGGGTTCGATTTATATCTCTAAGTTGATTTGTCCCATAACATCCTTTTTACCCATCAAGGCACTGACGGAGGTCTTGGCTGCTTGCATTCTGGTCGGATCGACACCCAGACGATTTAGTGTGGCTAAAGGACATAAATTTAAGGCCGATCCATTGTCAACAAGCACTCGAGCCACGTGGGTTTGTTTGTGCTTGACCGAAATATGCAGAGCTTTATTATGGCCTCTCCCTTCGATCGGAATCTCATCATCAGAGAACGCGACTTGATCCTTCGGGACGTAAGCTGGCAAAATTTTCCAGTTTATCTCCATCAATATTCTCCGGGACGTGAATCTCTCCCAAAACTTTCATCAGGGAATTGCGATGCTTTTCGGATGATTGGAGAAGTTCCAACAAGGATACCTGAGCTGGCAACTTCCTCAACTGATCAACCGCTGTACTCACTCGCCTTAATCACTGCTAGGAACTCCTTACCTTCCTTGTCCGTAGTTTGCTTGGCCAGTTGATCATTGTTATACGTACGTCCTGACCTCGTTACTAAGTTCATCTCTAGATCATAAGACCATGGCACCGCTTTGTTTCTTCCATACGGAAAGGGCTGAGGCGGAGTAATCACAAAACTGTCAGGTATAACAATCCTAACTCGTTATCATAGGCATCCTCTAAAGGCGACAGATTAGCCAATTCAGGGTCGGCTTTAACCAAGTTAGTCGCATCAACTTCTACTGGGTCAACTTTCGATTCGGCTTGATTTGAGATGTACTCAAGGCTGCAAATTCTTGATCCCACTTAATAATGATCTGGGATGTAGTGGTAACCATCCCATCCTGGTTTGCACACACTATCATTCCATCATTCATCAAATTCAAAACCTTCTTCTTTAGTTGGTCCAACGTAATCGCTTCCCCAATCTGATAATATCCTGCCCATACTAAAGTATCGAAGATGTTAACAACCCGAATCTTGAAGCCATTGGTCCACTTAACTTTTGAGTCAAAACAATGTTGACTTTGCCCGAATGATCAGGCAATGGGTTATTTTGAACGTTCGGTTGACTACCATTTTGAAACGAAAATGCTCCAGATTCAAACAAATCCTGAATACGGTTCTTAAGTACATAGCAGTCATTGGTGTCATGTCCGGGCTCACCGCGATGATAGTCACACTTCTTCGACAGGTCGTATCTTGCAAAGGACGCATAATTTGGTCGCAATGGCTCTATTGTCAATAACTCCTTGCGTAAAACGGCCAAGACTTGAGAAAGAGTCTTGGGGAGTGGTGTAAATTGTCGATTATTACGCCTATTCCCTCTCTGGCCTTACTATCCGGAGCTAGTTGACTGCTGATTAAGGATTTGTCCCTTAGGAGCTTGGATCGGAGGCTTGTGGACATAGGTCATGTTGACTTGGAGGGCTGGTTCTTTGTTTTTCTTAGTCACGAACCGTTTAGCATTTGCACTGGTGTCTCCATACCATCCCTTCTTTAAACCGCTCTCAACCTCTTCACCCATCGCAATGAGATGGCTGAATTATGTAGCCGCAGTTCCAAGGATGCACAATCGTATGGCTTGGGGGAGGGTAAAGACAAATAACCGCATGAGTTGCGCTCGGGTGGTACTGGTTTCACTCAGCTGCGGTGTTCCTCTACCTAGAGGCGTACTGTTTGATCGTTTCACATTTCTTCATTTCTGACTGCTCTAAATCTTCTCTAGAAATGACGACATCCAAGTTAAAACTGAAATGCTTGATGAACATATTAGCTACCTTCTCCTAATCCACTATGCGAAACACCTCGTAATCCGTGTACCATCTCATGGCTGCCTCTTTCAGACTAGCCTGGAAGGTCTGAACCATCAAGGGACCATTAGCCACGTATTTGTTCATCGTGGCCTAATACATTTGAATATGTTGAACTGGATTGGATGTGCTGTCATATTTCTCGAAATCGGGCATCTTGAATTTGTCAGGTACTTGGACCATCGAATAAATCGACAAGTCAACGGGAGTGATACTATGTGTACCCTCAAGTTCTCGTAACCTCTGCTCCATTGGGCTATAACCTTTGCGGCCTCCCCACTCATTCCTCTGGCCACAGGGTTGGCTTGAGGTATCACGTTTACAAGTGATGCGCCAGGATTAGTACTTACGAAAATGACATCGTCCAGTGGTGGCTCGAGGACGTTGTTTGAAATTTTATCAGGATTGTCCGTCGGAAAAGGTAGAGGAGGTGCTGTTGGTTGAGAGACTGAGCTAGATGGCTATAGCTTAGCTGTAAAATGGGCCATTAGTCTTTCCATGGCTTGAGACACCCCTTCAATTCGCTCGTTTATTCCATTCATTTGTTCCTTAACAGCTTCTTGGACCATCACGTTGATCTCAGATCTTTCGGCCATCTTCCTCGTTTTGAAACGAGTATTATGCGGGTGAGGAGTGCCCGTGATAAGTTACCTATAAAGATAATCAATACAAATTCGTACGATGGACAAAAACGACGAGTCGGTCCATGACAACTCTTTAGGCTGACTCACGCGACCTAATTTAACTCATAGCTGAGACTCAGAAAAATTCTAGTTTGTTTGAATTCCAAAGAAATCGCGAAGTGGTCAAAACTTTACTAAAATTTACAATCACATAGCCAAGAGGGCAACGAACAAATTTTATATTTGAAACTAGAATTACCTGGCTCAAAATTTTTTTTAAGACACGTTCAAAAACTGCCTTGACTGATTTTACTTTGGAGGGCAAAAGGGCGATTAAAATGCAAATCGCGATTTGAAAATTTACAAGTGATTTATCCAAAACCCCAACTTCCATGTTTTAACACTTTGTAAAAAGATTATGTGGCAATAGATGATACGAGATTGATGTCTATAAACTTCTGAAGTTCTAGACTATTTAATTTCCAAGTAAAGGGAAACAACCTAGAATAATTAAAAAAAAATTTACACACAAAGCTCAAGATGTGAGAAACATTTCATTGCTTTGGCTGAGAGCCAGAAGCGACTCGAAGATTCCCGAGGGACTTAAATACCACAAAAAGGTCATCCAAAAATAATAAAATCAAGAATACATATTTAAATGAAATACACTAAGACTCTAACTAGCTCGAGCTATATATTTCTGGGGGGTAGTACGGGCCTTGAGCTTCTTGTATTTTTCCTCACTCTTCTTGGCCGCCTCTTTAGCCCTAGCAACCTTTCGCTTGAGGCGATTGATTTCCATCTGCTTGGTGTCTTGTACGGTAACTTGAGGTATCACTGAAAGCCAACCCTCCGAAATAACATGCCTTGAATGTAGCTTGTCGAAGCATGATAAGTCTTTTTCTTTCCTATGAGAACCTTTTTGGCAAAAGTAGTTTGATCGGCCGACACCTCTCCCACAAGTGTGAGTAAGGGTAATATGCTCTTCAAATCTTAAGCTCCCAGAAAAAAAAATCGATACGGACTTCATCGTTCTTTGGGTTTGGAGGAATCAGTTGTACTACTCCATACTGTCGTGTCACTCTCATCGGATAATACTCGGTAATACTAGAAATTCCCAATAGAGGGACAGGTGCTCCACCTCGACCCGTAAGCCTGGCTTTCTCAACCTTAACCAAGAAGCTTTCCATAAAAAAGTCACAGGACTCGGATTTGTTAACAAAACTAGCCATTGCGAGTAGTGATACTCAGGAACCCGATCTTGTTCATTTTTAAACTTCAAAAGTGGATATTCAAGCTCAGTGATTTTTGAAATCTCAAGAAAATTCCCGAATTTAGCAAAATGGGAGAGAAACCATATTTGGAGGAGATCGGCTGAAGCACGAAAAGTCCTATCATGGTTCATTTTAAACTTTGTCAAAGAGATGAAAGTTTCGGTCATGATGGTATTAACAAAGTTCTTTCCATTGATTACCTGCCGGGTTAAAGATGCGATCATGGGGTCGATCATATTTCGTTTATGTGGAAAATGACTGAACCAAAAAATAAAAGAATAAAAATTTTGGCTCTATCATATCCAAAAGAGGCTTTTGCAAAACACAAGTCTAAAAATGCAATAGACAGCTCCCCCGATTTGCTTTCAAAACCTTAGCTACTTCATTTCGACTGAGATTCAAATACTCAGATAAAATCAAGATTGGATCTTCCCCAATCGGCGGGCTAACTAATCCCGAGTCAAGTGACTTTCCGATAAGAACACTATACTCTTCTAAGGTTGGAGTTAGCTCATGCTTACCAAATATAAGAGTGGTGGTCTTCGGATTCCAGAAGTGCACCAGTGCATGAATGAGACCAAATCAAAGTTGAATGTCAATTAAGGGAGGATTTGGCCAATGCGAAATCTGACTGTATCTTTGCCATCTTCACACATTTCGTTCTACCGCTCCTTCAGCTAATCCTTTGCTGGAGTAATGACCCGTACTTCCCCCATTGTATATCGCTCAAGACACCTAATAAACTCTCCTAAAAAAATTCACGGACCGACTCGAGAAAAATAAGTAAAAGGTAGAGTATAAGTTGTAGTAAATACCGCCTTTTAAACAAACCAAATATACCAATGACACAGACACGCACATGAAATGCTTCGTGAGGTTCGATTTCTATCTAGTATGGCCCGACAAAGGTAGAGCCCCAAGGATGTCCAGACCGAATCACTTTAGCTGGTGATTGAGTCGGGGATCCCTGTAGACATCTGGCTTAGCCAAGTAACGAACCTCATCGTAATGGCTAACGATGGGGGTGGCAATTCTTGGCACCAATTTGAAAAGTTCGGGACTTGACAAAGGTGACTCGGGCTAAATAGTGATGGCCGAAGTGTCCCTAACCAAGTACCATCCTAAACCTAAGCCATTCGGGTCCAACGGCGGGTTGTATGTG
Organism: Psidium friedrichsthalianum; assembly: GCA_019149425.1. NCBI lineage: Eukaryota > Viridiplantae > Streptophyta > Magnoliopsida > Myrtales > Myrtaceae > Psidium > Psidium friedrichsthalianum. Next base: position 5,465 of record JAGVVM010003694.1, read on the forward strand.
CTAAGTGTAGATGCAAGAACAATAAAGGCATGCGCAAAAGTTTAAAACATTCAACACTTCAATATACACCCAAAATACATACATTCCAACACCAATCTACATGAAAATGGTTAGCAAGCACACAACCCCTTATCACTCCAAAGCCTACAAAAACATTTAACACCTCAAAGAAAGTTCCAATCAATATCGCCAAAATCGAGACATCCATGAAATTTTATTAGGGCTAAGTCCACTAAAGCTTTCAAAATCTTTTCGACAGATTTAAGAAACCAGTTAAGTTTTCCTTCTTTCGAAAAATTTAAAGCGATGTTCCCCAGCGGAGTCGCTAAGCTGTCATGACCTAAAATCGGTTAAGACCTCAGGTTAATGGATTATTAGGCTAATTAAGTAATTAACCTAATGCGAACTCTCCCAAACCCTACCAATTCGCAACTTTGATTTGTTCAAAAAATTTAGAATTCGAAGTCGCCACTAACCATTTTTTGGTAGGTTGGTTAGATACCTAAATAAAACAGTGGGATGACTATTTTATTTCTACGAACCAGAGATTAAGGGCGCGCATGGCAACCATTCTGTTCCAGAAACTCATTCTGGAACAGAAATAGATTTTTCTATTTCTGTTCCAGAATGAGTTTCTGAGCAAAAAAAATGTGTTTGATAACGAAACTAATTTCTAATCCTAGAACAGAATTTCGTTTGACAAAAATTGAAAATTTCTACTTTTCCTACAGTGGCGGCGGCGACCGGCGGCGGCGACCGGCGGCGGCCGGCGACCGGCGACCGGCGACCGGCGACCGGCGTCGGCGGCGGGGGGCGGCCGCCGGCCGACGACCGGCGGCGGTGGGGAACAGAAATCAATTTCTGTTTCTCTGAGAAACAACAAATTTTTGTTCTGATTTCTTGTCCAAATCTATTTCTGGAACAACTTTTTGTTCCAGAAACAGAAAAATAGAAAGAATTTATCAAACGAATTTCTCGTCCAGAAACCATTCTGGAACAGAAATTCTGTTCCAGAATGGTTTTCATGCGCGCCCTAAGTGTTTGGGGACTTGATTACGCTAGTTAACTAGAACTAACGCCCTTTCGGTACCTTGATTCCATGAAAACCTAGGTTCAGTAGCTCAGATTTGATTGATTTTTATTATATACTTTTTTTTTAAAAATGGGAGGCTTTTTATTGTTTTCACCTTTTGAAAGGGATGCAATGCATGACATGCGAGGACTAACCCATATGCCGAATTTATATGAATAAATTAAAAATGCAAGATGATGCCGAATTAATATAACACTCAAGGCAACATGCAAAAAGTCATTCATTTAAATAAAATAAACATGCAAAGACTATATATATATATATATATATATATATATAGCATGTGAAAAATCTACTAACCTAAGTAGCATGCGTTTTTTTTAATTGGAACAATTAAAACATAGAAATTAGATTATCCTAACATGAACATCCTAATCATGATACTAATGACATGCCAAATGTCATGGTAAAAAAAGATAAAATATGATGTGGATATGCAAATTATGAGACAGATGAAGATGACGCCTAAATATGATATGCATGATGATTTTTTTTTTAAAAATGAATGATAGGTTGAATGATGCTCGAAAATACGAACGGCATATGAGATAATGCAAGGATATCAAATGATATTTTGAAACGCGGAATGCAGGACGTGACACTTGAAATAAATATGCAATATTTGCATGAGAGAATTTTTTTCGCATTTTTTATCAAATTCATTGTTTTATCTAAAAAAAAAGAAACAAACAAACAGCACCAATATATATATATATATATATATATCTATATATATATCAAAGATAGTATAGAGATTACCTTTAAGCTCCCGCAAAAAAAAAATTGCATATTTAATGGTCATGAAATATGCGAAATCGGCCTTGATTTAGACTAAACAACGCATAAAATCATCACACGTTGGCCTTAAATCAATCTTGACAAGGACATGAGATCTACCTTGATTCGTTCGGCGAAATTTGAGCCTGAATTGAGGTGAAACAAAGTGGACAAACGGAGTATGATTCGCAGTGTAGATCGCCTCCCCTTCCTCTCTCTATCTCTTGTAAAATTCTCTTCAAATGAATTCCCCTCCAAATCTTTTCTTCCTGCCCCTTTTATAGTGTGTTCCTCTATCTTTTTTTCTTATTTTTATACATCTCATATTTCATTCTTATTTTTCCACTAACTTTTTTTTATCTTCATTTTCCATTCTTGTTTTTCCACTCTTGTTTTTCTACTAACTCTTTTTTATCTTTATTTCCCACTTTTGTTTTTTCACTAACTTTTTTTTATCTTTATTTTCCACTCTTGTTTTCCACAAACTCTTTTTTATCTTTATTTTCCACTCTTGTTTTTCCACTAACTCTTTTTATCTTTATTTTCCACTCTCCACCAACTCTTTTTTTTTTTTTATCTTTCTCCACCAACTTTTCTAATTTTTCCACTAACTCACCTTTTTAGTTATTTATAAAATAATCCTTCAAGTTTTAAATATTTGCATTTTAATCCTTGAAGTCTTAAGTATTTGCAATTCAGTCCACAAAGAAAAAAATATTTCTTTAAATCTGAGCCTTCATAAAATTTTCAACGCATTCCCCCTATGCTTAGTCCAATGGCCCAACAATTTAAGCTCATACCCTCCGCCACAAACAGAATGAGATGCATGAATAAATATGAAAAATGATCTATTTTTTTTTTTTGCAAGAACTAAAATTAGTTCTCCTTTTTTTTTTTATGAAAAACGATCAAAAAAGTTAGTCAAAAATTTAGGTGTCAACAGAATACAATTGCGAGATTACGTGGATGGCGGGATGCAATTCGATAGGACATTACCTAAACATTTTTTTTGTCTTTTTCTGGTGCACAAAACGTCACGCAATCTTCACTTCAATAGGTCTTTAGTCAAGAATTCTGGTCCCCCCCCCCCATTCAATTAGGATGTGATCCTAAGATTATGTGGATGGTGGGCATCCAATTCAATAGGACATTACTTAAACACTTTTTGTCGTTTCTTGGAGCACAAAACGTGGCGCACTCTTCACTTCAATAGGTCTTCAATCAAGAATTCTGGTCCACATCATCCAATTAGGGTCATATGTTGTCTTAAGATTATGTGGACGGCGGGCATCCAATTCCATTCTCACCATTTTCACGGGACATTACATAAACACTTTCTCTTTCCCTAACAAACACACATACATGGCTTGTCCAATAGTATGGATTTCACTAGCAAAATAATTGATTTCACAAGCATAATAATTTTTTTATGGATGTGAGATAACAATACATTGCGAGTCATAAATTTTTAAATAAGTGGATTCCACAATAATTATAATTAATTATAATTTATTTTTCAACTAAATAGACTCTCAAATAGGTGCCATTATCAATCTTTTGATAAATTTGCCTCTTCTCTCACTCCTTTCGGCTTAAAACAGAAAAACAAGAGCATAACTAAGATCCTTCGAAACAGAATCCTACGGAACTGTAATCCGATGAGATAATGCCTCCTCTAGACTCAAAAGAGTGGAAAAACACATAATGAATACATATGTTGGTTTTCTCTCCTTCAACAGAGATTGTGTGGTAAAAAATAACTGACAGTATTATCAAACTATTTGGCTAACAATTTCGTGAAAGAAAAAGAAGGAAAAATGCACACTACTCTTTAGTTTAAGTTATGGAATTGACTTTGTTGTACCACTTTAACTTTGATTCAAGTTTTAATATATCTCTTTGCTAGAATCAATTTTTCTCTCCATACGAAACCCGTGGAAATTTTTCGATTTGGCACAAAATGATTACAACTTGTCTTGTGTGCCATCTAACGTTAATTTATGTGAAGTTATAATGTTATCATCAGCTAACCAAGCATATATATTATCAAAGAGTCACTCCTTGTGAAATCTTTCATGGCATGGAAGCCCCGAGACACTATGCAACAACTCCTCTGATTGGTTAGACATCTCCTTGTTTGGGTCATGCGCACCACGAGTAGAAAAAACTGGATCTCATATTCACCTTCCAAGGGGGGAACTCTCTCAGGTCTTAGTTTTTTAGAATCTCTTTGGGGTAAAGTGGCTTTGCTCCTCACTTCTGTTCATTTATAAAAAAGAAACACTTTCATGGAGATTAATGGCATCATTCAAGTAAATATTGATAGAGATCTTAGACACGTGAGCTTGTGATATAGCTACGCCTAATTTCGGACCAATTAATTATTTTAGTTATTTATTTCTTTTTTTTTTTTTTTTTGCTACATGAGTTGCATTTACAAAAGAAGGGCGTTGAGCAGTAAAAAAGGAGACGTCAAGGAAGAAATTTAGATCATCTCAATGATAAAATTAGGAATCTAATGTCATGCCGAATATGTGAAGTTTGTGCCCATCAAATTACATGCACACGATTCAAGACGAGCTTTTTCGTTTAGGCAGGCACTCGGGTGATTCATTAAATCACAAGGCTTGCAAACAATCGCGACATTACGTGGATGGCGGGATGCAATTCGATAGGACATTACCTAAACATTTTTTTTTGTCTTTTTCTGGTGCACAAAACGTCGCACAATCTTCACTTCAATAGGTCTTTAGTCAAGAATTCTGGTCCCCCTCATTCAATTAGGATGTGGTCCTAAGATTATGTGGATGGCGGGCATCCAATTCGATAGGATATTACTTAAACACTTTTTGTCGTTTCTTGGTGCACAAAACGTGGCGCACTCTTCACTTCAATAGGTCTTCAATCAAGAATTCTGGTCCACATCATCCAATTAGGGTCATATGTTGTCTTAAGATTATGTGGATGGCGGACATCCAATTCCATTCTCACGATTTTCACGGGACATTACATAAACACTTTGTCTTTACCTAACAAACAATCAGACATAGCCTGTCCAATAGTACGAATTTCACTAGCAAAATAATTGATTTCACTATCATAATAATTTTTTTGTGGATGTGAGATAACAATACGTTGCGAGTCATAAATTTTTAAATAAGTGGATCCCACAATAATTATAATCAATTATAATTTATTTTTCACCTAAATAAACTCTCAAATAGGTGACATTATTCATGTTTTGATAAATTTACCTCTTCCCTCACTCATTTCGGCTTAAAACAGAAAAACAAGAGCATAACTAAGATCCTTCGAAACAGAATCCTACGGAACTGTAATCCGATGAGATAATGCCTCCTCTAGACTCAAAAGAGTGGAAAAACACATAATGAATACATATGTTGGTTTTCTCTCCTTCAACAAAGATTGTGTGGTCAAAAATAACTGACAGTACTATCAAACTATTTAGCTAACAATTTCGTGAAAGAAAAAGAAGGAAAAATGCACACTACTCTTTAGTTTAAGTTATGGAATTGACTTTGTTGTACCACTTTAACTTTGATTCTAGTTTTAATATATCTCTTTGCTAGAATCAATTTTTCTCTCCTTACGAAACCTGTAGAAATTTTTGGAGTTAACTCAAAATGATTACAACTTGTCTTGTGTGCCACCTAAAGTTAATTTATGTGAAGTTATCTGATTATCATGAGCTAACCAAGCATATATATTATTGAGGAGTCACCCCTTGTGAAATCTTTCTTGGTGTGGAAGCCTCTGGACACTATGCAACAACTCCTCTGATTGGTTAGACATCTCCTTGTTTGGGTCATGCGCACCACGAGTAGAAAAAATTGGATCTCTTATTCACCGTCCAAGGGGGGAACTCTCTCAGGTTTAGTTTTTTAGAATCTCTTTGGGGCAAAGTAGCTTTGCTCCTCACTTTTGCTCAATTATAAAGGGAAACACTTTCGTGCAGATTTATGGCATCATTTAAGTAAATATTGATCGAGATCGTAGACACATGAGCTTGTGATATAGCTACACCTAATTTCGGACCAATTAATTATTTTAGTTATTTATTTCTTTTTCTTTTTTTTTCTACATGAGTTGCATTTACAAAAGAAGGGCATTGAGCAGAAAAAAAGGAGACAACAAGTAAGAAATTTTGATCATCTCAATATTAAAATTAGGAATCTAATGTCATGCCGAATAAGTGAAGTTTGTGCCCATCAAATTACATGCACACGATTCAAGACGAGCTTTTTCGTTTAGGAAGGCACTCGGGTGATTCATTAAATCACAAGGCTTGCATACAATCGCGAGATTACGTGGATGGCGGAATCAAATTCGATAGGACATTACCTAAACATTTTTTTTTGTCTTTTTCTGGTGCACAAAACGTGGCACAATCTTCACTTCAATAGGTCTTTTGTCAAGAATTCTGGTCCCCCTCTTTCAATTAGGATGTGGTCCTAAGATTATGTGGATGGCGGGCATCCAATTCGATAGGACATTACTTAAACACTTTTTGTCGTTTCTTGGCGCACAAAACGTGGCGCACTCTTCACTTCAATAGGTCTTCAATCAAGAATTCTAGTCGACATCATCCAATTAGGGTCATATGTTGTCTTAAGAATATGTGAATGGCGGGCATCCAATTCCATTCTCACGATTTTCACGGGACATTAAAGAAACACTTTGTCTTTACCTAACAAACACACATACATGGCCTGTCCAATAGTACGGATTTCACTCGCAAAATAATTGATTTCACAAGCATAATAATTTTTTAAGGATGGCAGATAACAATACGTTGTGATTCATTAATTTTCAAACAAGTGGATCCCACAATAATTATAATCAATTATAATTTATTTTTCGCCTAAATAGACTGTCAAATAGGTGACATTATCAATGTTTTGATAAATTTACCTCTTCTCTCCCTCCTTTCGACTTAAAACAAAAAACAAGAGCATAACTAAGATCCTTCGAAACAGAATCCTACGGAACTGTAATCCGATGAGATAATGCCTCCTCTAGACTCAAAAGAGTGGAAAAACACATAATGAATACATATGTTGGTTTTCTCTCCTTCAATAGAGATTGTGTGGTCAAAAATAACTGACAGTACTATCAAACTGTTTGGCTAACAATTTCGTGAAAGAAAAGGAAGGAAAAATGCACACTACTCTTTAGTTTAAGTTATGGAATTGACTTTGTTGTACCACTTTAACTTTGATTCGAGTTTTAATGTATCTCTTGGCTAGAATCAATTTTTCTCTCCATACGAAACCGTGGAAATTTTTGGATTTGACTCAAAATGATTACAACTTGTCTTGTGTGCCACCTAAAGTTAATTTATGTGAAGTTATATGATTACCATGAGCTAACCAAGCATATATATTATCGAAGAGTCACTCCTTGTGAAATCTTTCTTGGCGTGGAAGCCCCTGGACACTATGCAACAACTCCTCTGATTGGTTAGACATCTCCTTGTTTGGGTCATGCGCACCACGAGTAGAAAAAACTGGATCTCTTATTCACCTTCCAAGGGGGGAACTCTCTTGGGTCTTAGTTGTTTAGGTTCTCTTTGGGTTAAAGTGGCTTTGCTCCTCACTTTTGTTCAATTATAAAAAAGAAAAACTTTCGTGGAGATTTATGGCATCATTCAAGTAAATATTGATCAAGATTGTAGACACATGAGCTAGTGATATAGCTACACCTAATTTCAGACCAATTAATTATTTTAGTTATTTATTTCTTTTCTTTTTCTTTTTTCTTTTTTGCTACATGAGTTGCATTTACAAAAGACGGCATTGAGCAGTAAAAAAGGAGACGTCAAGGAAGAAATTTAGATCATCTCAATGGTAAAATTAGTGATCTAATGTCATGCCGAATATGTGAAGTTTGTGCCCATCAAATTACATGCAGACGATTCGAGACGAGCTTTTTCGTTTAGGCAAGCACTCGGGTGATTCATTAAATCACAAGGCTTGCATACAATCGCGAGATTACGTGGATGGTGGGATGCAATTCGATAGGACATTACCTAAACATTTTTTTTGTCTTTTTCTAGTGCACAAAACGTGGCACAATCTTCACTTCAATAGGTCTTTAGTCAAGAATTCTGGTCCCCCTCATTCAATTAGGATGTGGTCCTAAGATTATGTGGCTGGCAGGCATCCAATTCGATAGGATATTACTTAAACACTTTTTGTCGTTTCTTGGTGCATAAACGTGGCACACTCTTCACTTCAATAGGTCTTCAGTCAAGAATTCTGGTCCACCTCATCTAATTAGGGTCGTACGTGGTCTTAAGATTACATGGATTGTGGGCAAGCAATTGCATTCTCATGTTTTTCACGGGACCTTACATAAACACTTTGTCTTTACCTAACAAACACGCATACATTGTTGATCCAGTAGTACGGATTTCACTAGCATAAAATTGATTTCACTAGCAAAATAATTTTTTGTGACTGAGAGAATAATAGTATGTCATGAGTCATAAATTTTTAAGAAGTGGACTCCACAATCATAATTTATTATTATTATTATTATTGTTGTTATTATTGACCTAAAATAGACTCTCAAATAGGTGACATAATCAATGTTCTTATAAATTTACCTATTCTCTCACTTCTTTCGACTTAAAATAGAAAAACAAGAACATAACTAAGACACTCCGAAAACAGAATCTGTGGAACTTGTGAATCCTGTGGACAATGCCTACTCTGAACCCAAAAGAGTGGAAAAACACATAATAAATACATACGTTCATTTTTTTTCTCCTTCAACAGAGATTGTGTGGTCAAAAATAACTGATAGTACTGTGAAACTGTATGGCTAACAGTTTCCTAAAAGAAAAAAGAAGGGAAAAATGCACATCAATCTTTAGTTTAACTTATAGAATTGACTTTGCTATACCACTTTGACTTTGATTCGAATTTTGATATATCTCTTTGCTGGAATCAATTTTTCTCTCCATACAAAACTCGTTGAAATTTTGGATTTGACACAAAATGATTACAACTTGTCTTGTGTGCCGCCTAAAGTTAATTTGTGTGAAGTTATATGATTATCATGAGCTAACCAAGCATATATATTATTGGAGAGTCACTCTTTGTGAAATATTATTTTAGTTATTTATTTCTTTATTTTGCTACATGAGTTGCATACAAAAGAAGGATATTGAGTAGTAAGAAGGAGATGTCAAGGAAGAAATTTAGATCATCCCAAGGGTAAAATTAGCAATCTAATGTCACATTGAATATGTGAAGTCTATGCCCAAGTCAAATTATATGCACTTGATTCAAGACGAGCTTTTTAGTTTAGACAGGTACTCGGGTGATTCACTAAATCACAAGACTTGCATGCGGTCATCAGATTATGCGAATGGCGGGCATGCAATTCGATAGGACATTACCTAAACATTGTTTTGTCTTTTGACTCTTCTCTTCAATAGGTCTTCAATTAAGAATTCTAGCCCCCTCATTCAATTAGGACGTGGTCCTAAGGTTATGTGGATGGCGAGCATGCAATTCGATAGGACATTACCTAAACATTTTTTGTCGTTTCCTGGTGCACAAAATGTGGCACACTCTTAACTTCAATAGGTCTTCAGTCAAGAATTCTAGGCCACCTCATCCAATTAGGGTCGTACGTGGTCTTAAAATAATGTGGATGGTGGGTATGCAATTCGATTCCCACATTTTTTATGGGACATTGCCTAAACACTTTGTCTTTACCTAACAAACACACATACATGACCCCATCCAGTAGTACAAATTTCACTAGCATAATAATTTTTGTGGCTGTGAGAATAACGGTACATCGTGAGTCATAAATTTTAAAGAAGTGGACCCCACAATAATTATAATTTATTAAAATTTATTTTTTCACCTAAAATAGACTCTCAAATAGGTGACATAAGTAGTGTTCCTATAAATTTGCCTCTTCTCTCGCTCCTTTCGGCTTAAAACAGAAAACCAACAATATAACTACGACACTCCCAAACAAAATCCTGCGGAACCTATGAATCTTACGGGACAATGCCTCCTCTAGACCAGAAAGAGTGGAAAATCCAAGTCAACGAGAGCCTCAACCGCGATCCCTTGCCCTCCGGCGAGCAACAATACTGGGAGAAGCGGTCTATCTACAAGGTCCCCGCCTGTCGTGTCACCAAACTCAACAGTGAGGCCTACTGGCCACGGGCTGTCTCCTTCGGCCCCTACCACCATGACAAGGAGCACCTCCGCCCCATGGAGGACCACAAGCACCGCGTGCTCCTCCACTTCCTTCGGCGATCCAAGAAGCCCTCGAGCACTTCCTTGAGTCCCTAAAGGAGGTGGTGGGGGACCTCGAGGAAAGCTACGATGCGCTGGACCCCGATGTGGAAGAGGGGGAAGAGGGACACCGACGAGGAAGTAGAAGACCGGTTCTTGCAGCTGATGATCACCGATGGCTGCTTCATGCTCGAGATCCTGAGGTTCGTAAATGGGGATGTAAATGACTATGGGCCCAACGACCCCATTTTTAGCAATCATGGGAAACTTTACATACTTTCGGTCATTGGCAGGACATGCTGCTGCTAGAGAATCAGCTTCCGATGCTAGTACTAGATCGGCTGGTCATCGTCTGTTATGGCAAGCGGTTAGTTCATTAGGTTTTTGCTCCGTTGTAAGAGAGATTTTTCGCACGCATATAAACCGCGATACTGGGTTGGCAGTACATCTTGGTGATCTTAGAGGAATCAAATCTAATGCTTCAATTCTGTTCTATAACCGACATCGGAAACTTCTTTTTATACCTTTTACTCTAGGACAATCCACATCACATCATGAAGAAGGGAAATTGAACTGACTTTACTCAACAATGCAGAAGGATGAATATATCAACGGGCTCATCCTCCAGTTCACCGGCCAGAATAACCCAAGCATGGGAAAATGCCTGCACATCCTGGACGTCTTCAGGAAGAACCGGGTCAATCTGGACAAAGGGGCGAGCACGGCCAACCAGAACAACGCGTGCACGAGAATATGCCTGCGGGTCCTGAAACAATCCCGCCAGCCACCAGACGAGGAGACAATCCCACCAACCACCGAGCAAGTCCCAGAAGTCTTCAGTGAAGAGACAATCCCACCAGCCACCGAGCTCCATGAGCACGGGATCCAGTTCAAGCAAAGCGGCACCGACAGCCTCAAGGAGATCTCCTTTGCCAGAGGAGTCCTGAGGCTCCCCGTGATCGTGGTAGACGACACCACTGAGTCCACGTTCCTCAACCTCATCGCGTTTGAGGGCTCCCACGTCGGGGCTGGGACAGAGGTCACGTCCTACATCTGCTTCATGGACAACCTCATCGACAAGGGACAGGACGTCGTGCTGCTCCGCAAAAAGGGCATTATCAATAATTACATGGAGAGCGACGAGGCGGTAGCCAAGCTGTTCAACTCGCTAGCCAAGGACTTAATGCTCGACCAGGACAGCAGCCTCCATCACGAGATGAATGAGGTCAGAGAGTACTGCAAGAAGAGGAGGCACAAGTGGAGGGCCAATCTCATGCACACCTACTTCAGGAATCCTTGGTTATATTTTCTCTCGTTGCCGCTTTCATCCTCTTCGGCTCACCGCAATTCAGACCGTATTTACCGTGCTCAGCTACCAAAAATGAAACCCTCCCTTTGCCTATCAGTACAATAAAATTTTCTCCATTTTTTTAGGTTTTCTCCTAATGGCTCTCTTAATTAGTTGTTGATTGTCGTTATTGTTATATGGAAGCTACTAGTTTGATAATCTGACAATATTATCAATTATTTCTGATCACACAATCTCTCAATCAATAAATGCTTTATGCAAAACACACAATAATAATATGTTGATCTACAATTGAGATTATATTATCCCTAGTATTATAAGGAAGGCATAGCTCTTGTTATATATTTTCTTTAGGATAGTCTACAATACTCTCTCTCTTATAGGTAGGTGAATTTTGTGGCAGAAAAACGCTTGGAAGTTGGTAGTTAATGTTTTTAGTAAAAGAATAGTCCTCGACAAAGCTGGAGAAGACTTTCTTGTACTATGTGTTGAGGAAGTTTGTCTCTCTAAATGTTTTGACTCTGACAAAACTTTCCTTTTCCATCTTGAATTAAGTTAATATATTGAAATTGCTTTTGCAGAGATGAGTTTGTGAAAGAAGCTCCATATGGATCAGATCTGATTCAAGAGAGAGATGTCATATATCTACTTCTAAGTCCGTAGAAGTAAAAGTGTTCAGATAAAAAGAGGAACTCCTCGTCGTCAGAAGGAAGAGCTTGTCTCTGAAGCCTTCAGATGAAGAAGAATTCCGTTTAAAGACTTCAAGGAAGTTGCATCTGAATACTTATGCTAGAAATTTTTTGTAACGTCAGCAAGGATCCTCCAGAAGCAAAAATCGCTACTACTCTAACTCAGAGAAGTTCAGTTGTAAACTGACTCTGAGGTCCTCCTTTTTCTTTCGCCTTCTTTTTCGTTTTTCGGTCTTTCCCGTTCCTTGTACCCCGGTGTCCTTTATTTGTCGTTTTTTTCCGTTCTTTTTTCGTTTTTTTTCTTGTCTCCAACATACTTTAGAGGTTGCTGTGGGTTTCTTGCGTTTTCGTTTTTTGTTTCTGGTCTTGGTTTCTTTTTCTCTGCTTTTTTCTTTTTTTGACCGTCTTTTTCTTTGTTTCGTCTCTCTTTCTCGTCCTTTCCCGTTTTTTTTTCTTTTTCGTCGTCCGTTCTGCTTCGTTTTTACGTTTTTTTTTTCCCTTGTTTTGCTGCTTTCTTTTTTCTACTTTACTTTTTCATTTTTTTTTTGTTTCTTATCTTCCCTTTTTTTTTTGGTTGTCTTATGTTGTTTTTTTGTTTAAATGTTGACTCTGACAAAACTTCCTTTCTCCATCTGAATTAAGTTAATATATTGGATATATGCTTGCCAGAGATGAGTTGTGAAAAGAAGCTCATATGGATCCAGATTGATCCAAGAGAGAGATGTCATATATCTACTTCTGAAGTCCGTAGAAGTAAAAGTGTTCAGATAAAAGAGGAACTGACTCTGAATACTGTGTATGTAGAGTATGATGAGCATGTATCTCTGAAGCCTCAGATGAAGAAGAATTCGTTTAAAGACACTTTCAAGGAAGTATGCATCTGCATACTTGGGCCTAGAAAGATTTTTGGAACTCGTCAGCAAAGGATCCCTCCAGAAGCAAAAATAGCTTACTAACTCTGAAAGTGAATCATGAGGAAGTTCAGTTGTAAACGACTCTGAGGG
>JAGVVM010003695.1:0-21478 GCA_019149425.1 Psidium friedrichsthalianum
GGAAGTGTTGGAACCTTGAAGTTCTGGAATTGGAAACCTAGAAGTAGAGTGAGGTGGTGGAAATGGAGAAAAATCTTCAGGCTACTGAATTGTATTGATGTGGACAAGGTGACTTTGGCATAATACCATTTAGACAAAAATGCCATGTAATGGTGGCAGGCGATGGAGGACATGGTATATATTTTCTAAAGGAGTGGAGATCATTTATGGAACTTTTGTCATTGCTTTCTATGAGAAACATTTCTTGAGTTGTGCAAGAGACAGGAAATTGACGAAGTTCGTGGGAATTCAAACAAGCGAAAATGACGGTAGACGAATATGAGTCTAAGTTTTCCGAACTATCTAGATTTGTTCCTTGCTTGGTTGAGCATGCTGAGGATAAGATGAAGAGGTTCCTAAAAGGCTTAAAGCCAGAGATACCAAAACATTTAGTACCATTTGGACCAATGACCTATAGGGAGGTGTATAATCAGGCGCGGTATGTGGAGTAGGAAATTATCGGAGATAAGATGGAGTTAAAGCCTCTAGGGACTCGAGAAACATGGCAAGAGGTCAATGCGGTTGGGTCGATCTCAATTTAATCCTGACAAGAGGCATTTTGGAGGAAATTTTAGTAAACATATGGAGTATGGATCGGAGGGAGGAAGGCGAATCCTAGCGAGGCATGTCGTAGGTATGGTAAATTTCATGGATTCATCCCATGTCCATCATTGAGGAAATGTTATCAGTGTGGTCAAACAGGACATATGGTGAGAGATTGCCCACGAAATAAGTTACAAGCATGAGCAACTCCCCCTAAGCCGCCACAAGAAGCACCAAGAATTGAAGGACACAAAAAATATTAGAGACCACCAGCTCAAGGGAGAGTGTATGCAGTTACTCAAGAGGAAGCTGAGGTTTCCAAGAATTTCATCACATGTTGTCTTTATACATGGTCATAAAGCTTATGCTCTATTTGATACGAGTGCTATGCATTCTTTTATATCTGTAAGATTCATGAATTTGCATGGATTAGAATTTAACTGACTAGAGATGCCCCTGACTGTCTCCACACTTATGAAAGAGAGCGTGCTATCTACTCTAATTTGTAGAAATTGTGAAATTGAAATTGGTAGGCGAAGACAGGTGATTGATTTAATGGTGCTAGTGATATATGATTTTGATATTATTGTTGTCATGGATTGGCTGAATCGACTGCGGGCTAGGGTGGATAATCATAGAAGATTGATATCTTTTGATCCACCGAATGAGCCTAGCTTTGAATTTCAAGGAATGAGGCAAATGCCACCAAGGTGATTGTTTCAGTGGTCGAGGCTTGTCAGCTGCCGATTGATAGATGCTATGGATATTTGGCAATTGTAAATGACAAAGGGAAACCAGAAATGAAACTTGAGGAAATCCCAGTGGTTAGTGAATTTTTGGATGTATTCTTGAAATAATTATTAGGATTACCTCGAATCGAGAAGTGGAATTTGTAATAGAACTAGCTCTAGGAACAGAGCCAATATCTAAGTCACCTTATAGAATGGCCCCAGTAGAATTGAAGGAATTAAAGGTGAAACCGTAGGAGTTATTGGATCATTGGTACATTAGACTAAGTGCATCGCCTTGGGTTGTGCTAGTACTATTCGTGAAAAAGAAAGATGGATCCTTGAGACTGTGCATTGACTATAGACAGTTAAGCAAAGTAACAATCAAGAATAAGTACATACTTTCGAGGATCAATGACTTATTGGATCATCTCTAGGGAGTATCGGTGTTTTCAAAAATTGACCTTCAGTCTGGATATCATTAGTTAAGAATTAGGAAGGAGGATTTCCCCAAGATGGCATTTCGAATAAGTACGGTCATTATGAATTCTTGGTGATGCCATTCGGCTTAACTAACACCCCAGCTGCATTAATGGACATGATGAATAAAGTGTTTAAACCTTTCCTGGATAAGTTTGTAATCATCTTTATTGACGGCATATTGGTATATTCAAAGGGACAAGAATAGCATGGAAAGCATTTGAGGTTCGTGTTGTAAACCTTAAGGGACCATCGATTATATGCCAAATTTAGTAAGTGTAAATTTTGGCTAGGTCGAGTTGTTTTCTTGGGTCATGTAATCACTAGAGAAGGAGTGACGGTGTGGTTAAATGGCCAAGACCAAGAACGATGACGGAGATTTGCAGTTTCTTGGGACTAGTAGGATTCTATAGGAGATTTATGGGAGGATTCTCGAGAATTGTTGGTCTCGTAACTAAATTGATCAGGAAAAATGTGAAATTTGAATGGAATAAGGATTATGAAAAGAGTTTCCTAGGAACTCAAGAAAAGGTTAACTACATCGTCTGTTTTGATGATACCAACAGAATCCGGAAGATTTGTTATCTATTGTGATACCTCGCATAAGGGTCTTGGGTGTGTCTTGATGCAGCATGGTAAAGTAGTCGCCTATGCGTCTAGGTAGTTAAAGTCTTATGAATTGAATTATCCTACTCATGATTTGGAATTAGCAAAAATAGTTTTGTGCTGAAGATATAGAGACATTATCTCTGTAGGAGAAATTCGAGATATACATTGACCATAAGAGCCTTTGATAGAAAGAGTTGAATATGAGGCAAAGAAGGTGGTTGGAATTATTAAAAGATTATGATTGCGATCTACTTTATCACCCTGGAAATGCGAATAGAGTAGCAGATGTATTAAGTCGGGAGTCAGCACTAATTGCAAATCTACTAACTTGACCATGGAGCCTACTAGAGAAAATTTCAGATTTTGAATTTAAGATTCAACTAGACGAGGTGACGGGCATTTTAGCAACACTCAGAATTGAACTTGAAGTGATGTAGAGAATCAAGGCTTTGCAACAAAGGGATGAAGGCATCTCAAAAAATTTGGACTGAAGCAATGAAAGGGCAGCGAGCAGATTTTGGCATATCGGAGGATGGCATTTTTGGTTTTCATGGATGTATATGTGTGCCTAATAATGCCAAATTAAAAGAAGAAATTTTGAATGAGGCACATAGAAATAAGTATAGCGTCTATCTAAGAGGTACTAAAATGTATTAGAATCTTCAATAAAATTATTGGTGAAATGGAATAAAGAGAGATGTGGCTCGATATGTGGCTCGATATGTGGCTAAATGTCTAACGTGTCAACAAGTCAAAGCAAAACATCAAAAATCGATGGGACTATTGAAGCCTGTTAGAAATTCCAAAATGAAAATGGGAGCACATTACTATGGATTTTACATAGGGACTTCCAAGGACATCAAGCGGGTATAACACTATTAGGATGGTAGTTGATTGCCTGACAAAATCATCTCAATTCTTAGTGGTAAGGTTAGATTACTCGATGGAAAAGTACGCTGAATTATATGTCAGACATATCGTATGACTTCATGGTGTTCCCATGACCATAACATCAGAGTGAGATCCAAATTTACGTCTCATTTCTGGCGAGGTTTGCAAGAGGCATTAGGAACCAAGTTGCATTTTAGTACTTCTTTTCATCCTCAGACGGATGGGCAGACGGAAAGGGTTAATAGATATTAGAGGATATGCATCACGCCTATGCAATCAATTTTAAGGGGAATTGAGATGAGAAATTGCCCTTAGTGAAATTTGCCTATAATAACAGTTATCAACAAAGCATTGGCATGGCGCCATTTGAAGCATTATATGGAAGGATGTGTAGAATGCCTATGTATTGGTCTGAAGTGGGAGAAAAGAAATTGACAGGACCTGAGCTAGTACAGATCACCTCAGACGTAATAACTGTAATTCGTGAATGTCTGCAGATGGCTCAAAGCAGGCAGAAGAGTTACACGGATAATCGGTGACGACCTTTGTAATTCCAAGTGGGTGATCACATATTCTTGAAGGTGTTGCCGAGGAAGAATATCTAGATTTGGAAAGAAAGGGAAGCTTAAACCGAGATATGTCAGGCCTTTTGAAATACTAGAAAGAATTGGTGAGGTGGCGTATTGACTAGCACTCCCACCGAAGATGTGTAACATCCATAATGTTTTTCACGTATTGATGTTAAGAAAATACAAAACGAGCCCATCTCACGTATTGGATCATGATACTGTAGAAATAGATGAAAGGGTTAGATACATTGAGCAATTGATCAAAATATTAGATCAGAAAGAGCAAATAGCGCGAACCAAGGTGATTCCATTAGTAAAAGTATTGTGGCAATACTATGATCAAGAAGAGGCAACTTGGGAGAGTGAAGTCAACATGAAGCAATTGTATCCGTTCTTGTTTGAATGATGTAAAAAGTAAGGCAATTTCAAGGACGAAATTATTAAGGAGGGAAGAGTTATAGTGCCCCTTTTTTTATTAGTTCTAAATAATTCGAGAAAAGACAAAATGGATTAGAAAGCTGACTTGTGCAGAATGAAATAGTGAATGGTTGGACTGGAAATCATTGAGCAGGACGAGTTGTGTAACAAATGGCGGCTGAGAAATGGTAATTGGGCTTAGGCCCATTTAAATTCCCCACCCAATCGAAATAAACTATTACAAATCATGAAAGGGTCCAACCAATTGCTAAAATCACGGCCCAAACAAGCTTGACCATGAAGGCCCAATTAAGCACCATAGACCAACTGAGCGGGACACCCAAGATACCCGGGACACTGGGCTGGTGCAGGGTTGGAATCAACCCCATAGACCGGTGGGCTTTCTCACCCACACTACCATTATGGCCACAGTGAAATGAGGCCCAAGTATTCTAGTTCCACCGGTGAACAATAGATGCCAATGTGTGTAGTAATTTGAGGCCCAACGATGGAAATGAGGAGAAGCTTTGAAGACCCATTTCTGCTCTAAGGTATCCCTCGGGTATGTTATCTTCCAAGGACATCTTCCTCTCTAGCAAGGCAGTTCCCTGATGAACCAAACGTGCATGCCAACGGCTCCGAAGTAACCAACATTCTCAAGTGCAGCTGCGCAACAAGAATTAAGGAGAGTTAACTCTCTAACTCCTCTACTAGTTTTACACCAATGTGTGGCCTGCCTCTAGAGCCCTTGACTTTTACTTCGGATGGTAGGTTTTCGAAAGGTACCATAAGTCGCGTCTGTAGTAGTAGTAGTCAAAGGATTTGCTCACCGCTTTAGGTTTTGTCTATCTTTAAATTGCAACGAAGTTGTTTCTTCAAATTTTTCTTTCTTCCATCGGGTTATGATATCTATATCTATGACTTAGAGGTGACTCCTTTGGGCTTTGTTTACAAGGAACTCAGCTATCATTGCAAATTGAGGCTGATTTCATATGTCTCTCAACAGAGCGAGCTACAACCCTCAAGAATTACTTTGTGTCGATCAAAGGCTGACCCTCAAGTCCCTCAAATCCTACCAAATTATTTTTTCTTTCCCCTATTAGAAGAGAAACACCAGAAAGACTTGCCAAAACCTAGCTTCCCTCAGCTTTTCGTTAAACTTTTAAGAACATGCCCAAGTCCCAGGGTTATGATATTTATATCTATATCTAAAACTTCTAGGCCAATGTTGCCAGTTTACTTGCCAATGTTGCCCAGGTCCTAGGGTTATGATATTTATATCTATATCTGCACATATTCATTAAATTCGACTTACATTAAAGATCTATTGTTGGTATCCAGAGTATGATGACGATAGTTTTACTTCCAATCATTAATTATAACATCACGACGGAAAGCATGTATATGTGCATGACCAGTTTTTTTTTTTTTTTTTGGGTAAGTATATGTGCATGACCAGTTGTTATATGAGCTTTTGCAATAAATATTTAATGCCAATATGTCTATTTTTGTAATCTTTGGCTAGTTTTTATTATAGTTAAGTATCAAAATGTGGATGTAGGGCTGCCCATCCAGTGACCTATGGTGAGTACCCCGAGACAATGAGGAGATATGTTGGGAGCAGATTGCCTAAGTTTACAGCGGCACAATCGAATATGGTCAAAGGCTCTCTTGATTTCATGGCCATAAATTACTACACTGCCAGATATGTGGATGAATCATCTTCATCGTCAACCAGTATCAATATAAGCTACAGCACAGATTGTCACTGTAATATCACCAGTAAGTTTCCCCATCCATCGTTTTCTCTCTCTCGTTGGGACATTAGAGGAGTATTCTCCCAATATCACAAGACTATCTCAATCAATGACATGGACACCGGTTTTTCTATATGACGCAACCGTTGACGTGGACTTTTTAAAAATTATCAAAAAGAGTAAAGAAAGGAAAAATAAAAAAATTATATAAAAATTATATTAAAAAAAAGTCTGCGCAGACCATGTCACGTAGGACAACTGATGTCCATCTCGGCAATTTATAGCCAAAATTGATCGGATGACTCAATTGGCATAAATGCAACATATTTATTACTAAATTGGCATAGTTAAAATGTTTAAGACTGAATTTGTACAATACAACAAGTTTATGACTTTTTTGACACTTTTCACCTTGTCAAGTCCTCTAAAATTTTTGATAGTTAGTGTGCTCATTGCCACCTGATAATATCGTCAGATTCAATTAAAATAGTTAAATTAATGTACTCGGTTGCCGACCCCAAAAAAAGGTACATAATTGCATATTTGATAAACAAAAAGTTTTAATACTCGATTTGCATTAAAGACAAGGCTAAATACTAAACTACACACAGGTTGTAACATTAACTTCTAGCGAACTGTAACCCATACACTTCCTCTGTATAAGGTGAGTTTCCTTCTAAGAAATACTTACTGAATTGTTTTTTTTTCTTCCCTGTATTTTGCAGCTGAGAAAAATGGCGTTCCCATTGGTCAACCGGTACTCTCTATGAATCCACAAGAACTGGGTTTGCTCTTTTCTTCTTTTAACATATACAAGTTCTTGATATATGCATGCTCTGTTCTGAATTATGTAGACAGCCCAAGATTGGCTATACATCTATCCGGAAGGACTTCGAGAGTTTGCGCTCTATGTGAAGACAAATTACAAAGACCCACCAATTTATGTGACCGAAAATGGTAATGTAATAGACACAAATGTGCACACATACAGATCAATATCATAATGCTACACATCATTGACCAAAGAGTTTGTCTTTTGTAGGAATGGCTGAAGCAAATAATAAGTCATTGCCACTTGAAGAAGCACTCAGAGATGGTTTGAAGATTCATTTCTTTCAGCTCCATCTGTCCTATCTCTTGAGAGCTATCAAGTGAGTTAACTACGATCAATCCAATTGCTACGTTTCGTGAGATCCTTCTACGAATTATAAGTGAACATTTAAACGATTAGGTTGGGTTCAGGACTCAATAAAAGTGTGTTGTTATGATGTAAATGACAACAGGGAAGGAGCGAACGTGAAGGGATATTTCGCATGGACTTTCCTCGATGACTTCGAGTGGGACGAGGGTTACACGTTCCGGTTTGGTCTCACATTTGTAGATTTCGACGACGGTTGAAGAGATATCTCAAGGACTCTGCCTTGTGGTTTAGAAGGTTCTTGAGCTTCCATACCAGAAGTGTGTCTCATGGTCTCTCCTCCTCCATGCACAGTGATGATGCCTAGGCCTGTAATGCACTAATGTCTTCGCAAGTAACGCAACTTGTGGAAGAATGCTCGAAGACGACATTAATTGATGTCAACCGGAGATACACATTATACCGTTTTAATTTATGTTTCCAAGATGTAGAGGCATTGTCATGCCCCGATCCTCGAGTACACACCATCCCTACCAAACGCCTTAGGTTGAAAAGAATAGCATCCCAGGTACACTAACGAACAAATGGAAATTTCTACACATGCGGAGACGTAAAGAGGAGAATAAATAGGGATAGTAAAGTAGGAAACTCCTTAACCGTTCATCAGCCAAATATGCCATTACAACAGCAAAAGCAGAGGATTGCTAACCATAATAAGCTATACATATAATTACAATCCCATTCTTTGGGGCAGCTTCCTAAGAGCATAAAAAAGGTAAGTGGGTCAGGAAGGGTTAGCTATTCATCTACTTCAAAAAAGGGGCCACTGCACCCTCATCCCCATCATCAACTAAGATCTCAAAAGACTACCATTCAGCCTACAAATAGGGAGATGTGAGGACATCGTCATATGCCTAGACGGCTCGGACTCAGAGTCAGGTTCGGGGTTCACTATCTCTCCGTCGAGTGTATCAAGATCCATTGGATCCTAGGCTCACACTTGTCTATCCATTCAAACTTCTTGTTTTTATTCAACAGGCGTGTTAAAGGCATAGCTAACGCAAAAAATCATTCCACAAAACATCTATAGTAACCTGTCAAATCCAAGAAACTTCAAACTTCTGTCACTTTCATAAGTCTCGACCAATCCGTGACCGCTTCGATCTTCAACGGATCCACTACAATTCCTTCACTGGAAGCCATATGGCCTAAGAACATCACACAAGCTAGCTACAACTCACATTTACTGAATTTGGCATGCAATTGGTGCATTCTGAGGGTCTCCAAAACTCGCCTCAAATGCTGCTCGTGATCCTCCAGACTCCTCAAGTACACTAGCATATCATCTATGAAGATGATGATAAATCTATCTAAAAACTCTTTGAACAGTATTCATCAAGTTCATGAAAGCAGCAGGAGCTTTTGTCAGGCCAAACGACATCACAGTAAACTTATAATGTCCATATTAAGTTTTAAATGCCGTTTTCGGTATATCCTCCCCTTTAATCCTCAACTGGTGGTATCCCATCCGTAAATCGATCTTAGAAAATACCGAAACTCCTTGCATTTGGTCAAACAGATCGTCGATTCTCAGTAGTGGCTATTTGTTCTTAATCGTCACTTGGTTCAATTACCGGTAGTCAATGCACAACCTTAGCAACACATTCATCTCTCTCATAAACAACACAAGTGCTCCCATAGCGATACACTGGGGTGGATGAATCATTTATCAAATAACTCTTGCATCTACAGCTTAAGCTCCTTAAGTTTCGACAACGCCATCCTATACAGCGCCTTAGATATCAATTCCGTCCCATGGGCTAGCTCGATCACAAATTCTATTTCCCTTTCTAGAGGCAACCCTAGCAACTCTTGTAGAAAGACATTTGGAAACTCTCATACAATAATAATATCTTCTAACCTAGATTCCTCCATGGATGAATCAACCACAATTGCTAGGTAACCTAGGCAACTGCACTACAACAAACGAGCCGCCTCTAGCGATGAAATCACCGCAGTCGAGGTTCCTCCTTGGTTACCTACAAACTCAAAACTAACCCCATCCAGCAGATTGAACTGAATTATCTTGCGATAGCAGTCCACTGTGGCCCTTTACTTCGTCAGCCAATCCACCCAATAATTAGATCAAAATCAAATATTTCCAACACAATCAAATCTATTTTATCCTCATAACCACATATAAACTAGCTTGCAACCAAAGCAACCTATAGTAGACACTACACTATCCTTTAAAGGTGTAGAAATCCTAAATGCAGTACTCAACATTTTTGGACTCAATCCAGCGAGCTTAACGAATTGCTTAGCCACTAAAGAATGGGTAGCACCAGAATTAACATAGCATAAGCAACTTGATCGTGTAAGAGGACTGTACCTGTAACGACAGGTGAATCCTTCGCCTCATCTCGGGTGACAGCAAACAGCTTTCCTTACGCTTAGGGTCAATTCTGATAATTTTGCGGCACATTCCCTCTAAGATGTACTCCCTGCTACGACCCGGTCAGTTGTCTTTGGGGATAGTCCCTCACCTGTTGGCCATACTAGCCACATCCAAAACAAGCTCCACTGCAAAACGGGCACGGAGCAGACCCGTGTCTCTACCGGCATAGACAATAAACATCTCCTTGATTGGGCACTGGCTTACTAACGCCACTCTTTCGATTCGGTAGAATACAGTGCTTCCCTCCAAACATTGACCTTTTCCCGAACTAATTATTATTTCGGCCTAAGGGCATAATCCGCAATCCAGATGTAGTAGCCTTTCTGCTAAATCTCGCTCCACCATTTGGGCCATTTCGTATAACTCATTATAGTCCCTCAAGTTCAACGGCACCAACACGCTCTTCAGCTCAGGCTTCACCCATCTCTAAACCTTCTCGCCTTTTCCACGGGGTTTTCTACCATTCTCAGTGTGTACTGAGATAGGTCAGTGAAGTTGGCCTCATACTGATCCATTGATAGCTGGTTCTGGTACAGGTGAAGGAACTCAGCCATCTTCAATTCCCTTGCGATGTCTGAGAAATACTTGCAGTTAAACGGTCCTACGTAAGCATCTCACATCAAGACCGTACCCTCAGGAAAAATCCTATCCTTAGAGGTCCTCCACCACGTACTCGCATTCCCCTACAGCTGATAGATGGCTAGGCTAACTTTGTCTTCATCCAAGCACCTTAGCAAGGCGAATGTCTTCTCTAGTTCCTCAATCCACGAGATAGAGGTCTCCGGTCTCTACCTCTTGAGAACTTGGACGGCTTCAGCTTTAAGAACTATTCCACTAGCTTTTGTGTTTGGCACCCATTATTCTCGTTCCCAGTTGGCACGTTTCCCTGTAGGGCCTCAACGATAACGGCCTGATTTCTTATCTGATGTCCCATTAGATCTCCTAGCGCTTACAGGATCCCATCAATCCTCGAATCCTCTCTAGTAGGTCTATCTCGAGGTGGTCTCCCACCATGGTTATTCATTTCGCAGGAACGTATGTGGTCATGCCCACCCCATAGTAACCATGGATGAGAAGGCAACTCGATAATTCCAACAAAAAGTAACAATCACATGCGCAAACTTATGATGCTACTACCTATCCCAGTTCCCATTGCTCCTTATTACTTCAGGCATGACCGGATGGATCAGGCTAACCATGCTCTGATACCACCTTAGATAGGGATTTCACACTCTAATCCTCGAGTACGCATCATTCCTACCAAGTGCCTCAGGTCGGAAAGAATAGCGTCCTAGGTATGCTCATGACCAAATGGAAATTTCTACACATGCGAAGACGTATAATACTCCCAAATAGAAGAATAAACAGAGATAGTAAAGCAAGAAACTCCTTAACCATTAAGCAGCCAAATATCTCATTACAACAGCAAAAGTAGAGGATCACTAACCATAATAAGTTGTATGGATAATTACAACCCCATCCTTCAGGGCGGCTTCCTAAAACCATCAGAAAGGTAGGTGTATCAGGAAGGGTTAGTTTCTCATTTACTCTAAAAGATGGGCCATTGCACCCTCCTCCTCATCATCAACTAAGATCTCAAAAGACTATCATTCCTCCTACGACTAGGCAGACGTGGGGACATCGTCAAATGCCATAGATGGCTCAGACTTAGAGCTAGGTTTGGGGTGCACTATCTCTCCGTCGAGCGTATTGAGATCGATTGGATCCCAAGTGGGGACATAAGGGGTCGAGTTAGGCAACCCCTTAAATCCACGAAGCGGGCCATGAAGATCATCACCCACACACAAGAACCAGGCTTTAAAAAGATGGGCCACTAGGTGGATAAATCCTTCATCCATCCAAATCGTGATGACGTGATGTTCCTAGACCTGGTCCATACCTAGAACTGGATGGTGCACAATATAGAATAATTGATCGATAGGAAACCAAATCTGACGTGCCTCTCCATTATCTTGAACCTAAAAATGATAACCACGACTAGGTGAGAAATAAATATCAGTGAGTTAACGCCTAAGCTCGGCTAAGATATTGATTCGTTTAGTCGACCTACACAACAATACATCATAATAGCATAGCGTCAATTAGTCCATGCAAATAACCATAATTCCATAATAGTTCGCAAAATCAACTTCCACACGCATTCCAGTTATTAGCGGCCACAAGCCCGACGCACACAACTAGTGTTAGTAAACACTATGACTGGCAATGTCTACTAGCATGATTAGGCATCGTCCCTTACTTCTGGTGACGAAATCCGATAGTTCGTAAATTCGTACGACTAGCATGACATAGAACTACTAAGAAAAATCGTACAATTAGCACGGACCGTACAACTAGCATGAATTTAAGCTCATTATATGACCACACAAGCAGATCATACCACCAATCAGTTCATATTTTGCATATGAATACGGATGCTCAATCCTCATATAGTCAATCATAAACCATTCAGACCATCTAGCAGTTCAACATTGATCGCCACATCAAGTAGTCATCACAATAATAACACCACGCACTCAATTAACTGAACTAAACACCAACGGCTACTCCGTCTACCAACCAATCAATCAAATAATTCACCATCCAGTCGGCTCTAGTTAATCGCTTGCTCGACGATCAATCAGTTACAGTCAATCAATCACCAATAAGCTATAGTTTATCTCGCTACTCAGTCTAATCTAATTAATTGTGGCCATTTAACCTAAACTCGGTCTCTAACTATATTGAACACAATAGTCTACTTAAACACCCTATTAAACTAATTAACTAATCCCAAACACAATTAGCGTCCTAACCGAAAGTTAGGGGCTAACACACCACGACGACGACGATGTGACAGTGCACAAATGGCTGAACGGTGACGGATGAAGGGACAAACTCCGGCGAGTAGCGGTGAAGCGACGAGGGTTGAACAAAGCTCCTCCGGCGACTGAAGACGATGCATCGACAGGGCTGAATGGGCTCATGAGCAGCTGGTTCGATGGCGGTGCAGCTAAAGTGGGCATCGGGGGTTGCTCTGGCGGCTGGAAGGCACGGTTGGGGGCTCGACTAGGGGTTACGAGGTGAGAGAGAAGACGTAGCAATAAGAGGGAGGATGGGCTCGACGCAGCGAGCTCACAAGGCTTACTGTTATCCCGGAGGGGACAACAACAGGCGAGGCAAAGGCAGTGGCTAAGTGCATCGTGAGAAGTAAAGGGGGAGAGAGGGAGGGGGGAGCGGTATAGGGGGATAGTTTGAGGGGAGAGGGCGGCAGCACAACTCGACGTAGGACGAGCCACGACAAAGCTCAAACGACGGTGGCCAACGATGGCTGGAGGTGGCGGATGGTGGTTGGCATAGTGGAGAGAAAGGAGCATGTAGTGAAAGAAGAACTAGAAGAAGTGGAAGAAAACTAGCAACAGAAGGATAAAAGGAAAAAAGTCCTCCCAAGCTATAGTGGAAGAGGGGGAAAGGAAAAAAAAGAAAAGAAGGTGATTCTCAAGGTAGGTTTAAGGGGGGGGGGGGGGGGGGGGAACAACAAGGAGAGAGAGAGAGAGAGAAGTGGGTGACGAGGTGACTTAGTGGCTCATAGGTCAAATCCCCCACTTGAATTTTTTGTCTTCTTGTGCATAAAGTTAAGGATATTTTGGTTAATAGGTAACTCAGGAATTGATCGGTCATGTAGTTCAAACGTCCGAGGAAAAAAACGATCAAGGTCTTCCTCGAGCAAGAGGCTTGGAATGTGAAATTCTACAACACAATTCCACTGACTCAAAAATTTGATGTCCAATAGTTGTCTCTCAATCCACAAAAATCCAACATTATTTATTTTGCAGACCATAAAATTTCGAGACATCACAGGCATTGAGAACTTCTGCATATAAAACCTAGCATTCAAATGAGAAATTGAAAAATGCAGTTGACGATGTTTGGACGAAATTCTGCATGATATGTCATAGTTCTGGTAACTATTAACAATGGCACAAGATATGTCATTTTGAGATAACTGCATTGATTCATCCTTGGATTAATAGAAATGTTTATGACGTGTATGAGCTTCTTATCCAAATGATGGGAAGGCAAGTCCCATTTTCACTAAAAGATAAGTTTTGACTTTCTTCTCCTATAAAAGTCAATTCACCAGATACTAGTTCATCTTGTTTAAATTCACATCCACAATCAAATTGAAATTATTCTAACCTTAACTCTCTCTCTCTCTCTCTCTCTCTCTCTCTCTCTCTCTCTCTCTGATCTTGTCAAGGTCGGTGCCGCTATTGAGAACTTGCTAAGGTCTAGCCATGTGAGACCGGACTAGAGGAAGCGCCTCCATATCCACATGTTGATCCTCCAAATCCTATCGCCATCAACGGTTAAATAATGATTGGTGACCGGCCAGAGTTTGGCATGCATTGTTGGAGTGTGGTTCATACTCACCATCAACAAAAGAAAAGCACATCACCAAATCAAAATTTTATCAATGCAATGAGAGAGAGAGAGAGCCACTGAAGCAGAACAACAAACCACCTCATCCATTGTGGTGACAATGGTGGTATTATAGTCCCATCCAAAACTTAAGCTATTAAGTGGAAGAGGACCACATGTATATAAAGATTATATAAGAACCATTGCAAGCGATGTGGGACAATATTTTGTCTAGTGACAAAATGAATGGAATTGTCCATGGTGATGATTGATTAGAGAGATAGAGAGGGAGGGGTGTCATTTACATATAAGATGTACACGTGACATTCATTCTTAGCATAGTCATGAGAAATAGTTAATTCTCGGTTTGTGTGGTAAAACTGTAGATTACAAAGAAGGATTGATAGATAGCTCAAGGACTTTGCCTTATGGTTTTAAAAGGTTCTCAAGTTCCATAAAAAAAAATGCACAATGTTGTTTGGGCATGTAACGTGGTTATGCCTCTAAAAATAATGCAACTTATCGAAGAAAGCTCGAAGACACATTCATCGTTGTCTATAAAAAGAGAAAATTTTCAAAAAATCCTAAACCATTTGTACAGTAACCAATTTAGTCATAAACCTTTTTTATGTTGCAAGTCCTAAACTTTTCAATCTTGTCAATTTAAGTCCTAAAATAGTTCGACAACATGTCAATTCAATCCAATCATTTATGCCAATTTAGTCATAAAACTTTTGAAACTTGTTAATTCAATCTTGTTAGGGAAATCCTTTATGATGTTTTGAAGATGACAAAAAATCAAAGGCTACTAATTTTTTTTATTGGTTGAGTAAACCAAGTGAAAGGTATACAAGTGTTATGCAGATGTCGTCTTAATTGAACATATGAAGATTATGAGTTCTCTATCTATGGTGAACAAGGTGTTGGACATAGAGGTATTTGCAAGCTGGAGGTACCTAAATAGAAGGTGAGCAAGCCTAGAATAGGAGGTTTAGTAAAGTTTGGAAGGAACTTAGATAGGTGAACAGTAACGTGAAGCCATGACCGATAATATGCTTGAAGGGACCAGAAGATGGAAGCTCAAATGAAGTCTGGTATTACATCAGAAGTTGATAAGAAAGAAAATTGATATCTTCACAAGGGCTGTTGACTAGAAGATGGATCAATGATACATGTGAGAAAAGAGGTATCGCATATTTGTCTCTAAAGGACTTGAATTATGTTATCTAGATTAAATGAACTGTCCTTTATGTAGATTCAACATACCTTTGAAGAAGGCTTATATGCGAGCATCAACAAGAACTTTATTAACTTCCAACTCAGTGTTCTCTCTATCCAGATTCACAAGACTGATTCTAATGACTGTTTAGAAATAGCTGTTCAAATCCTAAAGACTAGTTTTGTTTTCCGTGACTATTCAAAAACTGCGATATATCTAGAAACTGCGACATTTTCAGAAACCATTCTTATTTGAAGACCCACGTATGACGAATGCTATATATGCTTGAGAATATGTTATTAAGGAAGTCTGTAATTTTTTATTTGGAAGATGATTCTACAACGTATCGTAGAATATCTCATGTTGGAAATTACCATTCAAGAGACAAGCCAACTTCCATAAATGAAGGTATCTACTTATGGAAACCAAAGATTTGGTTGTATGGGTAATCGACTTAAAGGGGCTCAGATTCTCACCAATCAACAGCTATAAATATTCAAGATACATTTTCGTTCAATTAAGATTCAAGTAGTCAAATCAATGATTGAAGAATGATCCTCTAGAGACTTATCTGACGGCTAGTTTGGAGGTGGAGGAGTATAATAGGAGGCATTAGTGCTATTACGAGTGAGGGAGTTCGGAATCATAAATTTCAAAGTGCAAGAGAGTTTTAGATTCTACATATTTATCTTCGTGAGCTTTATACAATGATCATTGAGAGGTTTTGTAAGAGTAATTGAGAGAGGATAGTGTGATCTATCAAAGTGAGCATCATTACTTATTATGACCCTCATTGATTCAACTAGTTGAATCCAATAGGCAATCAACGTAGGAGAGTGGACGGAGCCTTGATCTAAGTCGAACCACTATAATCTTTATGTGTAATATTCTCTATCCCTAAACTCTCCTCATTGTGTCTAATAGATATTATATATTGGTGTTCAGATTCACAAACTGTATACTTCCATATTCTGATTTAAACGTAATATTTGACTTGATCATCTAAATTTTGCTATTTCTAGTCGAATTCATTTAAAATTAGCTATTCAACCCTCTAGGCGATATTGCTAAATACAGCAAGTCCCAAACCTTTTAGCAATTTACAAATTTAATCTATCCTACCAATTAGCTGAAAATTATTGATGCGGCAGTCTAGTCAGCATTAACCGTCCTATGTGGCATAATGACAACAGTTGCACTAACGTGGATAATTTTACACAATTTTTAAGTTATTTGAATTTTTCCTTTTTTATTTCTCTTTTTATTTTTTTTTATTTCCTTCTTCCTCTAGACATTCTTTGGGCCATCGATGATGGCCAACCTCGGTAGTCATGCATAATGTCAAACCTTGCTAGCATCTGCCCAGGTAGAGGAGGTCCACTTTATCCTGCTACTAGGGAGGCCCAATCCTCTCTAAATCTGATGAGGGTGAGTTTCACCATTATTGGGCAAGATCAACTTAGTCTACTATTGGCAAGGCTTGACCCTTACCAAATCCAGCAAGGTCGAGCCTCCAGATGAGGTCGACTTTCCTCGCCATTAGCAAGGCTCGACCTTCACCCAAAGCTAGTAAAGCCATTGGAGATGTCACGTCTCGAGCTCGGCGAGCCCTGCGACATCCCTATTGCCTATACTGATCGATTGGATAATGATAACGACAACCCAGGATATTCATCGTCAATCCAATCGATAGCCAGAGAGATTCAGCACTAGCAGAAATATACACCCCATACCATATCATACATAGAATGGGTAGAGAAGAAAGACAGATCACTACGTTAAAACAATAACTTTCGTACATATATATAGATAATAATAGCATTTATATGCAAACCAAAATTTGCTATCCCTATTCGACATCCCATCGCTCGACTTTGGACAAAAGGATCTCAGGTCGACTATCCTAGTCCCCTAGCAAACAACATCAAAAAGAAAGACCACAAACTCTAGTCTAATCATCATCTGCTCCACTCCCCTCGGGTGATGATGGTTCAATTGGATCGAACTCCTCTGGCATCTCAGAATCACTCTCCATGCACTCTTCCTTAGCTGCGCCATTGATCTCCATAGGTGCATAATCAAAGTCCTCTACCACAGCATCTAAGCTCGTCACTTCCCATCGAGGAATGACAGCTCCCAATCACCTAACCTATCAATCGTGACATCCAATCCCTGAAGCGGTCCATAATGGATATCTCCCACTTATATATCCATGCTACAAAAAGATGAGGCTTCTAATGCCTACCACCTGTATCTACCCACACCATACTCTTGTACCTAATGTATACTCCTCATCAAGCCTGCGTAAGTGGTAGTCTCAGTATCAATGTCTATCGGGATCCCATGACCTACTGGAGGATCGCTCATACTTACAACAAGGGCTTGAAAATACGGGTAAATAACCACCATGAGAACACATATCAGTAAGCTCATCCCTAATCTCACTCAGCATATCACATACTCTTAGATCGATTCCTAAGTATGTAATCTCAGACACCCCTAGTATGACAGCCAGAAATACTGAATGAGGAAATGCCAGTAAGCAACTCGCAAATAATTTGGCCAGGCAGGCATACATTTCAAATATACGCACAGATAACCAATGCAGATGTATGCCCATGCCATACTCAAGTTAAAGCTTAAGCTTAACAACATAACTCAGTTTGCAAATAACATCTCAAGCTCGTGCTTCAACTCGTATATACGCCTCATTGTGCAAAGACTCAAGTTGGCACATCTCTTAAATCTATGTACTCGCATATATGCCTCTAGCGCATATAAGACCCAGGTAACACAATAACATCCCAGTGCCTCAACCCACCTAGTATCAAAACTAAGATTCAGGTTGGCACCCTTATCACTTGGCAACCCTGCATCGTACGATTCCGGGCACATCAGCCTTATCTCGTCATTTCCCTCTCATTGGGGCTCGCCCTCCACTGCTCGATATCCGCTATCTCAAGATATGTGCCCATGCCAGCATGCAACTCATGACTCACATAACATTCAGTTAGGCATACTCAAGCGAATCAATGTAATGCAATTATGAACGAGCAGATATCACAACCATGCATCTAGGCAATCAATCAAGTGCACTCTCAGCCATATCAATCTCATAGCATACACATGTCTAAGCCAATCACTTTGCTAATTAGGTACAAATTCGTCAAAATGCATCGAACTCCCAATTTCATCTAAAGCATGCATTTTCAATACTCAATTCACACAATTCGATCATGTTCACTCAAGGATAGCTTGTGAATAGAAACTTTTGACACATGAACCGTACTCAAGGGTCGTGAACAGTACACACGAGCAACGATTCGTACTAATTTCCACTAAACAGCACCCAAATCTCAATTTAGATCAATTAAGCCTAAACGTACGATACCCGAGCCTTATGGACAACCACCTAATCAGGCATGAACGGTAACTTTTTCGGTAGGAGCAATGCGATCAATTTCGAAATAGTAATCTGAACCCGATTCATACTAAACCATATCCTAGAGTTAATCCGGGAATAATCTAATGCCCTACTCAAGGTTTAGGGGTTGGTTTACCTAAATAAGCTAGAATGGTCCACAACGAGGCTTGAGCAGCAGTAGCAAAGCAGCGATCAAAAACGAACGCTGAACGATCAGTTTTCCACTAAATAGTTACAGTTCTGTCCAAATCACGAAAAATATATCAAATTTTTGATCAATCAGCTTTCATATTATTGAATCTCAGAGTCTTATGGTCATACATGAGAAATAGGGCTCAATTTGCACACTGGACGACCTCAAACAGACTGTTTCTTCTCGAGCACACACTGAAAACCGAACTGAGCAGAGGTTGATTTTCGTTCTGTTTGGGTTGATCCAAGGACTGATCGTGAGCCGATTTTTTATATGGAGATATACTAGAGATGTGACATCCCGAATTTCAACCCATTTTCGGAATTATAAACCGAATGGATATATTCGTTGGAACACTCTAGTTAAAGCTCACTTGGAATTATCTACTCCGAGACAACTAACTGAAGGGAAAGGCTATCTAGGACTCAAGGTATGTGGACCTGATCAGTCGATACGCGTACGTCCTAATAAGCCACCCGTTGGTCTGAGCATTTGCTAGAGTTGTTATTCAATGAATTTGGCCACGAGATGGATTCCGAATTTGACAATCGAACTTCGGAGATATCACAGGAATGTTTTAAATTCATAAGCTGATATTCAGAGCTTCGATTTCAGTCTGGAGCGTCGCGAAAGAGGCGATAAGATAATTGACTGTTTTTTCCCTTCGCTCGTTCTAGGCTCCCTAGTGGATTACCTGTGCTTATTTTTAGAGTTTAGACGCTTGATTTGTGTTCGCATCGCCTTTAGCTTCGTTTTGACATATATTGAAATTTCCAAAATTTTGCCCTACCGATCGAGCCGCCGGGTTACCATTCTTCGTCATTAAGCAAATTCAATTTATTCTACCTAATTTGACATGTGTCAAAGCTCTAGACCGCCATGTGTCAAGCTCTCTTTAGATTGACCCCCACCCGCCACATGTCACCCTCCTATTGGCCACCGATTTGACTTTTGTCAAGCTTGTTGAGCAAGCTTCATTAAAGCATTGCATTATTGTCTCATTCTCTCTTCTCTCTCTCTCTCTTCTCCTTCTCTTCTTCTTTCTTCCCCTCACCGAGCGCCATTTCTCTCTCTCGGTTCTCTCGGATTTTCGCGTTTCCAGCGCGCGCCCGGAGAGAATCGACTCGTTCGGGGTCGTCCGGACTCCGAATCGAGCTCTGTTTTCGCCTCTGTGCCGCTCGTAAGAACTCGAGCTTCGATAATCTTAAAACAGATCACCCAAAAACCTCCTACATATTCTCAGTTTCGAATCGAAGATGGTCTGTCCTGGTTCGCGTTTCCTGCACGCGCGCCCGGAAAGAAATTTCTCGTTCGGGGTCGTCCGGAGTCCAAATCAAGCTCTGCTTTCTTCTATGCGACCGTAAGATTCTAAACTTCGAGGATCTAAAATTTTATTTGGTCCAAAATTGTTAGATTTTTCGTGATCTGGTCTGAACTGAGGCAGAAATCTTGTTGTCTGTTTCTCATTTTTCATCGCAGCCTTGTTGCCTTCTTCCAGCAGCTTCCCTAGGTTTTCCGGCTTGTTTAGGTAAGTAAACTCCCTATACTTAGCCTAGAGCAAGTCATGAGTTACGATTTTGAGAATAGGTTGAGTTTTAATTGGATTTTTGCTAGAATTGGCTGAGTTGTACCCGGTTTTGGGTGAACCGGTTCTGCTGAGTTGTTTTGCTGATTGATTGTGTATAATATGTGGATTACTTTGGTGAGTTAGTGCAGTTTTTTGTGTGAGTTGTTTAGTCGCCAATTTGGGCGAAGTGCTGTCAAAAATTTTGGGAAAAACCTAATGCCAAAGCCAGATTGCGTTCGATAGTGTTTTATTGAATTTTGACTAAATATTGTGCGCTGATGTTGTGAGCTTTAGGCGAACTAAACCGACCCTAGTGTAGAACCACTAATTGACCGAATATGTGTGGGATAAGGGGTAAAGTTCAAACCACTTGGCTTGGGTTTAACATTGCTATTCGATCATGTTTGGTCTAGTCGTGTACTTGGGAAGATTGAGTGTAAACCGTGAGATTTTATTGATGTGAATTAGGAGGGAATTCACCTAAAATAAAACCGACTCCCATGAGTAATAAAGGCCGAGAGTACGGTGACACGTCTGCCTGATTATCTTGAAATGCTTTTGCAATTTGTGCATGAACGGCTTGCTTGTGATTACCTGTCAGTGTGAAGAGTGAAGTGTCGTGCCTGAAATGCATTGATTTGATTCATTGAATTGTCATGACATGATGTTTGATCTGGCAAGTCTTGCAAAATGAGAATGTGGAATTGACATATTTGCATGGCATTATGTGAGCATTCTCGTGTGACATGAATGCAAGGGTGCACGACGGCTGTGCGCATGAGAACATGTTAGGAACTGGTAATCGTACGCCTGCTCATCTGTGGTATGAAATAGAAAATGGCCAGAGTGCCGATTGAACATTTACGCATGATGCATGAATTTGGCATGAGCATGGCACCAATTCGAGAACTAAAGAAGGGTAGGCTGCGAGGTACCCGTGCAGAAAGTGGAGGGACAAGGGTGATAGTAGAGTGGTGCTCGGCCCGCCGGACTGGCGCAGAGCTGGAGAGACAAGGAAGGATTT
>JAGVVM010003696.1:0-25911 GCA_019149425.1 Psidium friedrichsthalianum
CAAACAGCCATTATTTCAACTAACCAACATATCTCAATTCACACAATAGCCATATCCACCGCCATAAATTCATTGCTCAAATTAACGCCGATTCGGCAAATTTTCCTAAATCGTTTACCTCAAATTGGCCTTAGAAGCTGTCCATGAAAGGGGAGGCGAACGGGGCGGGGCTAAGTTCTATCGGAAATATAGGTTGACAAAAAACATGCCCTAATCGAGGTTGACACCAAAAGTTGAGGAGCGACGGAGAGCGTCGGCACAACGGCATTGTGCACGACAAAGCAACGACGAATTCCGTGGATTTTTAGTCAACCCGGGAGTTTATTTGTGATTTAAAATTTAAAAAAAAAAAAAAAAAAAAAAAAAAAAAAAGTTTTTTTCTAAACAGGCTGAGGGGGTGTTCATGAGCTGAAAATTAATATTTTCCCACATGAAAATGAGCTCTATGGGTCATTAGGGGTTAACATATATCAACATGAGCTATATGTCAAATTCAAGTAACATAAAACTAGTTCGTCGATTGAAACGACAAAGCAGATTTGAAAGGTCAAAACGGACCTCAGATCGAAGTGATTTAAAAGTTCTATGAACTCATCTCGGATAGGACTACAACATACCCAAAAATCATGAAAATTCCAATGGTTGGATTTCTTATCGTAGCCAGTT
The DNA here is from genome assembly GCA_019149425.1 of Psidium friedrichsthalianum. NCBI lineage: Eukaryota > Viridiplantae > Streptophyta > Magnoliopsida > Myrtales > Myrtaceae > Psidium > Psidium friedrichsthalianum. The sequence continues at coordinate 667 of JAGVVM010003696.1, forward strand.
AAATTTTGTGCAGAATGCTAGAGCGAAAGGGAGAGATCGCTAGAATGGTGGTCGGTTTTGGGGGGGGGGCTAGAGGAAGAAAAATCTAGTCAAAGATAGAGAGAGAGAAGAGAGAGAGAGAGCGAGAGAGAGAGAGAGAAAGTATGTTTAGATATTTATAATTCAAAACTCAATTATTGGAGATTACTATTTATCGAAAAGACATAAAGCTAGAACAAATCGACTAATTTTTGAACTATCAGTGAATTTTCAGACTAATAGGGGATTAGACCTCAATAATTTTGGTCAAAATGGTCAAATTGGGTCAAAAGATGATTGACAAACATTCTCAAAAATCGTGAAATTTCAAGACCGGCAGGGGCTCAATCGATGCTGATTTGGCTCAACCGCGATCGAGAAATAACTCGAATATCGCCGAACAATTTTTCTAGCCTCGTTTAAATTACTAACACTCTCTAGCCATGGATTCTAGCACAAGTCGGAGGCGAGATGACATTTTCTAATTTTGCCATTTTCTCTAAGCATTCAGTGCTAAGCTGCCAATTCACACCTTTTGAGGCGACATTCAATTCATCCCTCGTAACACCTCTTGAGAGTCGATTGTCCTATTTGGAACACAATTCGCGGCCTCATTCATTAGACGACAGCTATAAATAGATTCTCAAACTAACGGGTAGCTTTTAGAAGTCACACGTATCGATCATTTGGTCCACGCGCTTATATTCCCACTAGCCTTTCCCTTTTAGTTAGTCATCTCAGAGTGACTAGCTCCGAGTGAGATTCATTTATAGCGCTTCCATGAAATAAACCATTCTATATTTAAATTCTGGAAAAAGGATCGAAACTCAGGATGTCATATTAATCGGTACTGTTTCATCCTTGGGGGATCCGATTACTGGCTTGAACTTGACGAGCTGTCATTTGTACAATATCCAAACTGTATTAGAAGAAAGGGAAACCCCGTGCATCACGCATACGTACTGAGATGGACTGGAGTACCTCGAGAAGCAGTGATTCGACTAAGCATTACAGCTATTGTGGGAAAATCAGGACACAGCAATCAAACTTGTGCATACATATAGGTTTAAAGTTCTTTACCCTTCTGACTTGTCCTTCTTATTCAATTTATTTTTGTGATCTCAAAAGTATATTATTTCACCTTTTGTTAGTCATAATCGACATTCATAAAGTTTTTAATTGTTTAACTATTCATTGTCAGGAAAGGATTAAGGCAAATGGCGATGTCTCCTTCTCAAACCTAAAAGAAGAATGAACCCAAGGAAAATATTTGTGTTATATTTTTATGTGTTTTTTTATTCTGTTTTTTCTGGACTTCTTGTAATTTTTATGGATTTTTTTAATTCCTTGTAATTGTTATATATGTTTTTATTATTATCTAGATCGGGTTGACCAACGGAACATCAATAAATACTGACGTGAAGCATCAAAAATGGACTCAAGGCCGCCCGCACCCGGTTGACCCAGTTGACAAAAGAAAATCAAATTAGGCCCTTAAATGACCTTTTTTCGAAAAATGGACACCAAGATTGACTTTCCTAGCATGCTTTTCCATTTAGTAGATGTAATTTGGGGAATACAATTGAGAACTTGAGTGCGAAATGCCCTAGATTTCATTTCTCTACTGAAATTGAATTTTCAATAAACCAACATCTAAATGACCAAATCAAGCTAAACCATCCCCATCATGGATTCATAATAACTAAAATATAGGATGGTGGGTTTTTGCTTTCATGGGTGCCTGTTGACACTTGATTTTTGGCCATTTTTTTTTTTGGGAACCTTGACCAAGGCTAGGGAACCATTTTGACCAAAAATAAATTTTCATATTTTCAATATTTTCCTGCATTTTGTTTTTAAAAATTCATAAAAAAAATCAAGAAAAATTGAAAAAATTGAAAAATCAACTTTTGGGACCTTGGCCAAGGCTAGAAAATCAATTTTGAAAAAAAAATAATTTCTCATAATTTTCTCTTTTTTAATAATTTCCAAAAAATAGAAAAGTACTTGAAAATAATAAGAAATAGCATTTGAGGCCAAAAAATTACAAAAAAAAAAGTCAGTATTTTAAATGGTCCAACATGGAAAGGTTTTTAAAAAAAAATATTGCCAATTTTTTTGTATCTGTTGGCCACGAAATGTAATTTTTTTAATTTTTGGATATTTGTTAATATGGAAAAAATATTAAAAAATTACAAAAATTTTCAAAAAATAATTCCAAAAATAGCAATGTTGTAGCTATCTTACTATCTGCCATATAGTCTCTCGCATGTGATCCCGATCCCGAAACGTAGATCTGCATAATGCTATAATTTATTCCGCACCATCAGCCTATTTATGAAATCAAAGTCAATAGAAGTTATCAAATGCTAACAATTTATATGACTAAAAAAATATCTGAAGTAAATTACAAGTGTTTGCACTAACTGCTGCACCTACTGCACCTCCCGTGTAAGAAATCCATCATCGTGTGAATGCACAGTACCACTCCATGTATTCTGAATGAAATGAAGTGGCTTTATTGCAGGATCAAATCGTACTATGTAGTTAGAACGATTGTTCCACATTTGAATCCAGTCTTTGTGCTTTTCTGACTCAATTCTTTGTAACTGGCCTTAATTCAATGGCATGAAAGGGTTTATGATCATTCGGAGGATTCGGTATTGGTTGCTGCATACTAAATTGACGAATACTCGGTCCGGTAATGCCACTCAACTATGTGAAAATAGATGAGTGGGACACGAGCTGTCCAAATTTCTTTTCTCTCAGTACAATAATCCGACAAAGTCTCGATAATGTCATCAGTGTATGGCTCCCAAACAATCTTTTAAAAAAATTGAAACATATCAAATTAAATAAAGAATTAATTTAAAGCTAACATTAAATTGAACTCACTGATTTTTATCATGACTTACATCGTCGAATGTCATTCTATCAAATTGGTAACGTTGATGTGGCAAAGTATGTGAGGGCACTCTAGTTGTCTGTAGGGATTGAAATTAGCTGCAAAATTTTAAAAAAAAGTTACATATATTTTATACGCACTAGAAAAAAATTTCTCTACAGTGTAATGGTAAAAAAAAAAAGAACAATTACATATATTATACGGACTGAAAAAAGTTTATCACTCATGAACTAAAAAAAACATATATATCACATACCAACTGCCAAGAGGTGCATCTTCAAAAAGATTACTGCTTCTGATGGATAGTGACACACACCTGAATCGATCCCACGCCCAAATTTGCAACACATATAGGGCACCATTCATTTGTTGCGCTGATGGATTGGGGCATTGCATAGCTCCCGATACAACCACACAAGCGCTGCTGAACCCCAACTATACGGCGTACGATCCATGAGGTTCTCTAGTAATGGAAGAAAAATTACACTTACACTCGCACGAGATCTTATAAAAAATATGGAGCCTCTAGCCAATTGCAGAATGAATGCTCTCGTATGTTGCATTATCGTAACCTCATCTGCATCATCAGGAATTTCATCAAAGGTTCTCTCGGCCGGGTTATCTTTACCATCGACACACGTATTTGACGGGTGGGGGCTGGTGACCCAGTAGATTTCTCACAAACATCGCCCCAATTCCTATTAGTGGGGCAAGTAACTGCATTTCCATTTATAGGAAGCCCTGTAAGAATCTCGATATCCTATGGGGTAATGGTGCATTCACCTTCTGGCATATGGAAGATGTGAGTCTCGGGCCTCCATCGCTCAAACCAAGCTGTAATCAAATGGTGATCACTTGGCAGAATTCATTTTCCAAACTCCGTAAAATCCCGAAGCTCGAACATACGGTTCTATGCGATGATCAAGTTCAGCTTCGTGTAGTGTTGCTCCATCTTGTTAACATCGAAGAACTTCATTATCATCTATCTGTGAAATTTTACATTAATTGTTACTAACAATTTTATTAAGATATAACTGTTAAAAATGACAGCTCAGTCAGCTGATAACTTTTTTAATTATTTATCCTCAGCCTCCCAAATGGCCTGCGATCTATGTTCAGCTGCTCTGTAAGTAGTGAATTATTCTCAGATCTCGCCGAATATACTTTCTTTGTGCCATGTCTACAAATGAAACAAATAAACTTCATAAATATAGCATAATGTTCCTGAGATACTTTACTCATAAGGGGTACAATCGTCATTTACAAAGAATGAATGAAAAATAATACGTTTTATTCAATTAATTAAAATCCTAATTTTTACATTCTTCTGAACTTTTTTTTTACAAAAATCATGAAATTTTCTCAATTTTTTAGAAAATTTTTTAAGATTTTTTTCATTTTTTCCTGATTGTCCATTTATTATTTTTTAAATTTTTAATTTAAATTTTTTATTAATCAGGCCGGGTCCACGGTTTAACCCAAATAATGGCGCTCTCCCATTTCTTATGTTTTCTATTATTATTATTATTATTATTATTATTATTATTATTATTATTATTATTATTATTATTATTATTATTATATTTTTTTCTAATTTCTTTTCTTTTTTTCCTATTCGTTTCTCTGACCAAGTCAGTTCAACCCAACTTACAAATCGAAAGGGCTAGCTAAAACCCACTCGACTTTCAATCGAGAGTAAAATGACAGAATTTTAGAAATTTTGTTATTATTTTTTCTCAATTTTTTTTGAAATTTTCTATTCTTTGGGATATTTTTATTATTATTAAACTAATTATATAGTCATGTTCATTACATTAGGTAACTAAAATCAATGGCTCATATTTAACCGAATATCAAATTTACATTGTTCGATCTAATTACCAGTTCCTACGGTCTACATCTAATAAGGGTTTCCTACAAAATTTTTCATTATTTTTGTAGATTTAGTCGTTATTTCAATATTTTGAAAATCATATCCAATTAACCCTCCAAAATTTAAAATTTCATGATAAAATATGGTTTAATACGCACAAAATATTTCGTGAGACATGCATCGACATGCAAAATAGATATGTGAGTAGCGCAAAATTAAGCTATTTATCGGTACAAAACAAACATATATGTAGCGCAAAAATAAGCTATTTCTCGATGCAAAACAGACATATATGTAGCGTAAAAAAAAGATATTTTTTTCTAACTAAGCAGCATATAAAACATCACAATACAACAGCACAACAGTGATTGTATAGTACTAAAATAGCATGTTCTAATAAGGATATAAGTATTACCTTAATTCAAAAAGCGCGTGTGTATCGAGATTGGAGAAAATGATACTTCGACTCTTCTAACTTCTCTGCCGTTTACAAAAAATTAATATTACATGCAACGAAATAAAAAACGCAAATGACAAAAGAAAACAGATCATAAAGTGAAATATTACCTAGATCGATGGCGAGGAAATATTGACGAAATTAATGACTGTGGATACGAACATGCCAGAAATCGACGAATGACCTCTAAAAATTCTCTCACTCGATCCTCTAAGTTTTCTCTCGATACGTTCTCTATTTCTCCTTCTTTAGAGCTTCTTCAGACCCTACTCTTCAAGTGTCTCTTATATGATAAATTTTCTCACTGCAGAGACGAATTTCTGCTCCGTTCGGCAGCTTTTTTGCACCAAACGCAAGAAAAGGAGAGACGTAGCGCGCAAAAAAGAAGGGGCAGAGGGGGGGCCATGGAAAAAGGGGAGGGGCGGTGGAAAAATAGGTAAGGGTCCTCTCCAGTTTGGCAAGTGCCAAACTATAGAGGGGGGAAAGGGGGGACCTCTCCCCTCTAGTTCGGCTCCTGAGGAGCCGAACATGGGTTGTTCACTCCCCTCTGCCGAACAAGCCCCCTTTCCGTATTTTTTATCCATGGAGACCCAAATCAATAAAAAGATAATTTTTTTAACTCATTTTCGTTAAAAGCCCTATGCGCACGCCACCATCCGTCGCTGTCAGTGGCTGAAAAGCTAAGAGTAACAGTAAATAACCAGTGAATTGCAGTAATTACTAATTACACATCATCAACGGCCGAAATTCCTGAGAGTTGCCTCCCGGAACCGACGGTCTCATTTTGGCCACGTAGCCAGGACTTGCTTCCCGATTAAATAGTGGACAAAAAATGAGTAACTTTTTTTTATTATAACCAAAAAATCTAAACTATTTTCTCTATGACACATTTACCTCAAACTTTTTTGTGACATCAAAAACTCCAAACTACGCCCGTTGTGATATATTTACCCCAAAAAAATTTCGGTGACATCAAAAACCCTAAACTATACCCACTATGACACATTTATTCCAAATTATTTTTTTGTGACATAAAAACTCCAAAAATTTAGGCTTGCAACAAAGTTACCTTAAAGTTCGAGGTAAATGTGTTACACGGATAAAAGTTTAGGACTTTTGATGGTGCAAGAAAAAAATTAGAATAAATGTATCACACCGATGCAAGTTTTGAGTGTGTCACATGAGTATAAGTTTGGAGTTTTTGGTGTTCCAAGAAAAAGTTGGGGTAAATGTATCATAATGTGTATAGTTTAGGACTTTTTGTGGCTTTTATCCTTGATTATATTGAAAAAGAAGAGGAATAAACTTTACCGAATATTCCAAAAAGACATAGTCCTTTCACAATGACTAGGTTCTAGGGGTGAACAAATTGGACAGACCAAACTGGGACCGCTCAGACCAGATCAAGATCGATAGTCCGGTTCCTAATTGTAGAGGGGTCCAATCCGGTTCTCGGTTCCTAAAATAAAAATCAGTGATCGGGCGAGCCGGTTCCTAATTCCAGAGGCATAGGACCGGATTGGACTGCCTGGATCGGACCGGTCCTTTTTTAATTTTTTAAAAGTAAAAAAATTAGGGCTGTTGAGGATTGTAGAGTGAGGGACAAGAGGCAAGAATGTGAAGAAGTAGAAGGGCATGAATAGGAGACGGTACTTTATGGTTGCGGGTTTGGAGACATAAAGATTGGGAAAACATATTCAAAGTGTAAGGAATGTAATCTTGACCCTGGTTTATCATAATTTCTTCAAGATTTGGAAGCAAGAAGACCATTCAAATTCTTCGTTTCTGGTTGGTTGGACTTGTCTTTAGCTAAGGTTGGTTGAAATCAGAGAGAGAGAGAGAGAGAGAGAGAGAGAGAGAGAGATCTTGGCGATTAGTCAACCGATTTATCATAATTTGGGTTACATTTTTTTTTTGTCCGGCTCCTAATTCTGACAAATTGGGAACCGGAATCACCGGTCCGATTTTCGATTCTTGAGGAGAACTAAATCAAACCTGGAACTGACCCCCCTACTAGATTTTGTGCCATATATTAAAATATCACGACGAGTCTTAACTAAATGGACTTCATCAATGAATGGGTCCATTTTTTGGATTGGATTTAGCATAGGGTCTTCATGATTTACTTTAATTTTGTACAATGGTAATATTCATTCATTTTTCAGAATATAAATTACTCAACACATAAAAATAAAAAAAAAAGAATTATTTCCCCAACGATTGCTTCCAGTTTTCAAATAACTATAATCACGCAATCTCTTGAAAGTTAGCTACAGCACGGTCCATTTTCTTGAAGTAATAAGATGAGTACATTCCTCGCACATGTGGCATGTGGCGTGTAGTGAGTTCATTTATATCGAACCTGTAGCGCCTCGGAACACAAACTCAAAGCTTACTCAATACTCGCTCTCTTTTTAATCTTTTAGAGTTATAGATAGCGCATGCGGAAGACTAAACATAAAACAAGTACATAGAGAACATACGGCAAGCACAATACTTAAAGGTTTGGTTTTACTCATAGGGTTCATAACCCTGTTAAAACACACAATCAACAAGCAATAGACATAGGAAAGAATGGGTTTATACATATACATATACCATTTGGAAGGTTCTTTATAAAAGTTCAAATATTAATAACTACGACGACTACTTTCATTCTGTCGGCACAATCCACGAGCTTGGCCTTCACCACTATCTTCAAGGCCTAGTCTCACTCCTTACCTGAGTATATGAAAAGATAGACCCTAAATGGGGTGAGCTAACATGGCTCAATAGGTAAAACTTCTAGTCAAACGACTAAACCCTCCAATCCACCATTCATTCGAGCAAAACAAAAAAAAACCATAAAAATAAATAAGACATCAAAGCGAGCATCGACTACTATTGATGGAAAGCAGCTTGCACCACCAGCTCAAATCAAAAGCACGTCCATAAAGGTCTTAGTTAGTCATGACCGTCTTGGAGTTGACATTTAAACTCAAACTTCACCAATCACCCCCCCTCAAGATTCACAGAAGACCTCTACCTTTGTTCAATCCTTATCTCACGTTCTTATCGACAACAAGCTAAGTACTTTGTCCAAAATTTTTGGTCCTTCGGGGCCACAGCAATATACTCGTACGAACAAGACCAATTAAGCAGAACAAACGAGGCAATTGAACATCCTTCCATCTCAAGCTCACAGCTGAAACATCCACTTATGGGTCCCAAATTCAATTCCGCCCAAATCAGCTACAGTCCAACTAATCTAGTCATATATTTCAACTATCCATAGTCTAAAGGTAATAACGAAAGCGACGGATCAATCATATAATAGCGTTCACCCTTCCATAAACTCAAAACTCTCCCAATTCATTTATATTCTCAAAAAAGACACAAATCACTTCAACGAATGAAAATTGGAAAAGCTAGTGGTTAGGGTAGAAGAGTTACTTGCCTCAGGAGCACATACGAAGAGGAACAACGTCTAAATCGTGTCGGATGAACTGCAGGTCTCCACTGACTAGCATCTGTTCTGCCTAAATCCATAAAAATCCAGAGGTTTCTTTGATGATCAGCCTTCATATTTGAATATCCCTCGATCTTACGATCGCATAGGAGAAAACGTAGCTCAATTCGCCCTCCGAATGAGCTCAAATGAGCGATTTCTTTCCTGGCCCACGCAGAAAATCAAGAAAGAGAGGGAGCTCGGGATGGGGAAGCAGTCTATGAAAATGAAGAGAAAAATGAGGGAGAGAGGAATCCGAGAGAGTAAGAGTAAAGAGTGAAGAGGGAGTCTTGGCCTTTGCTAAGATGAAATTTCTTTTGAAAGCCTTGAACTATTCATGAATAGTGATGTAGTAGGGTGGTTGATGGTGGTTGAAAAGTGATTGACTTGACTTGATGGATTGACCTTGAGTTGATGTGCATTAATGAAATGAGACCCATTATCAAGTTAATATTAATGATATCTGACTTATATGAATAATATCTAGAGGCATTTCGGTCATTTGAATTTTTGGACTGGTTGGACATTTGGTGCATCCTACCGAAGTAATTACGTTCAGGGTTAGGCTTGGGCACAAATGGTATCAACGCTTCAATTTAACGGCTCGATTTCCTCTGCCCGACGGATCAGGATTTTTCAAATCCTTTTTCAGGCTAAATATAATCAAGTCCAACTATTGTCCTTGAAACCTTGAAAATTCAATATTATTTATCTTATAAATGTCCGAATTTCGGGATGTCACAGAACATGCCTTAGGCACATGATTTCCTCAAAGGTTGCTTCAACCGCTCCATGAAAGTGACCTTAAAAGTAAGAATTTCGGCTCATCCATCGCAATTCATTAATGAATATAAAAGGAGTTCTCAATTATTCATGTCAACCACACCCAACAAAATCCATAGGCGGATTAAATTTACACGCTTGACTTGTGTGGAAAGACCCTAACCTAAAGCAATTTGCGCGCACTTAGTACATTTCGAATAGCTAATTTCTATTTTCTGAATTGAAAAAAATCCCGACATCCCAACCGGCTGTGCCGTCAAAGGTTGCTTGGTGCTATTAAATGTCATTTTAAGAAAAACCACGATACGCTCAACTAAGGGTTCATACAATTAACTCTCATTAAATTTCTTTCGTCAGTGTTAACCATCACGAGATGAAGGTTTCTAGGGGCATAAAAGTATAGCAATCTAGACCACTCACATCAACCATCGAGTGTTGAGTTTAATATTTTGACAGAAAATTAGGAAATTATTAATTTCATATGTACAGAATATTTAAGTGAATGAGGATGCCATACCATAGGAGAATGTAATTTTGTCCTTGGTTAAGGATATATATTATTCTAAATGAACAAGTTATAATTGGAAGATTTATTCCCAAATTATTGCCACCGGCATAAGAACTCTAACTCTAATATTCAAATGGAAAACATCCATCTCCATGTGAAATCGAAACACCCGGTAAGAATTACTCAAATCTAATTAGTGAATCAATATAAAAATAAATCTATTTTAATGGGATAAATACTACCAAATAATAATAAAAAAATTCCAGGGTCCTTTCTAAAAGTTGAAATCCATTGAGTTTTCTTTTTGGTTCAGAAAGGAACATGGATGGATGCATGTCCATGGTGAGATGATGATGATGATGGACGATGACGATGATGGTTATGATGATGATGGATGTGAAACGGGAAGAACGTGGACGGTGGGAGAAGGGGGATAGTGGTAATGATTGCAAATGGGGTCATGATGGTGGCAACTGTCTCTCTCTCCCTCTCTTACAAAAGATATTAATGACAAATAAAAAATAAAAAATTTGAGAAAAAGTAAAGAGAAAAAATGAAAAGTAAAATGCCCGCCGCCATTTCCTCGACTCCTTTTTCCTTTTCTTTGTGATGATGATTATGATCATTAAATTTTCTCCATTAAATTAAAAAAAGAAAGAAACTTTCCATATTTTGAAACAAGTGCTGCTAATTACTCATCGAGGGTCATTTTGATTATTCGTTAAACAGAAAAAGATTGGAAAAATGGAAATCGGAAAGGACAAAAGAGGGAAGAGAGAGAGAGAGCTCGCGATGAGGAGGGACTCGGAAGAGCACGGAATTTTAAGAGGCGCCATTGGAGCTGGGCTTCGTATCTTTCTGATGAGCACACTCAGCAGGAAGAAGAAGAAGCAAGCAGCAGCAGCAGCAGCAGCTCCAACATCTCTTCTTTTTCCTCTTTGCTCAAATTTAATCGGGCCCGTTTCATCTGCTCAGCCGACGACTCGTATCGTCATTGTTATGACATGTTTCTCTCTCTCTCTCTCTCTAACTCGAAGCGGGAGCGGAGTAGCAATTTTTAATCTCCCTTTCTTTGCTTTCAACGCACGTTACACAGTCTATCTTTGAGCACCTCTCTCTTCGCTCCCCCTCCTATATAAGCGCGAGCGCACCCACCTTCTCTTAACCGTTCACAGCCAGCGACGGCCCAACTTCAGTGCTCAAGAAGAGAGGAGGAGGAGAGAGAGAGAGAGAGAGAGAGAGAGAGAGACGCATGATTGGGATGGCGACGGTGGTGGTGGTGAGAGAGTACGACCCGGAAAGGGACCGGGCGAAGGTGGACGCAGTGGAGAGGGAATGCGACGTCGGGCCCTGCAGGGAGCTCTCCCTCTTCACCGACCACATGGGCGACCCGATTTGCAGGGTCCGGAACTGTCCTGCCTTCCTCATGCTGGTACACACACTCTCTCTCTGTGTTTCTGTTTGTTAGGAATGTGCCTGTGGATGATATAATCTCATGGGAGTCGTCGTATTTTCTTTCATCTGGGTCTCTCTTCTTTTCTTGGATTAGGTGGCGGAGATGGGCGAGGAGAAAGAGATAGTGGGGATGATCAGGGGTTGCACAAGACCGTACATGCGGCAAGAGGCTCTCAGAAATACCAAAAACCGCATCAACAACGCCGCCGCCGCCGCCGCTTCGGTCGACTACCGTATGCCACCAAGCAAGTGCGGTGTACGCCAAGGTCGGCTACATATTGGGCCTCCGCGTCCCTCCGCTCACAGGTACACACCGACCCAAAAAAAAAAAAAACTCCTCTGTCGATTTAAATATCTGCAGCGTACACTCGTGCATGTCGGTCCGTTTATGGAAATGAAAGCCGTGCGATCCCTTTATCGCTTGTCCCTGAGACCCTCCCCAATTATTAGCTCGCTTTCTCTCTCTAGAAAATGAAGAAGATATACGCATTCTCTCTCGCCCGCCCATCTACATACGAGAGTTATATCCTTTTCGGGTAATTGCGTGATGTACAGGAGGATGGGAATAGCGTCGAAGCTGGTCGACAGAATGGAGGAGTGGGTGAGGGAGAGCGGCGGCGAGTACTGCTACATGGCCACGAGAACGACAAACTCGCCTCCGCACCACTCTTCACCTACAAAGCGGGCTACTCCAAGTTCCCGCACCCCCCCACCTCGTCAACCCCGTCTTCGCCCACCGCCCTCCGCCTCCCCGGCGAGCCGCCATCCTCCAGCTCTGCCCCACCCCCGCGACGCCGAGCCCTCTACCGCCCTTACACGCTTACAATCCAAGATCCAGCCCCAAGACTATCTTCCCACGTGGGACTACTTCACGACGCGGTCAACAATCACCTCCGAGCCTCAAAAGACATCCTTCCTAAGCCGTCCCGGCAGGGCGGCGGACCGGCCTTGCGGGGCTGGTGCCCGGCCGAGTTCATGGCGACACGCCCCGAGTTACCGTGGGCGGTGTTGCAGCGTAAAAATGAGCGTGTGGAAGCATGCAGGAAGATGTACAATGCTGGGGAGGTGCGGGGAGCGCAAGCGGCAAGGGGCTGCTTCGCTGAGGGCGTCGCGGGCAAATGGACGGTGGCCTCTGCGCTGGCTGGGGCTGCGGTCGTTCCGGAGATGTTCAGGCACGTTCGGGCCCAATTCCTGTAGGGCGGGGCGGGAGGGGCCGCTAGCGGGGGAGATGGTGAGGGCGCTGTGCGCGCAACGCGCACAACCTGGCGAAGCGAGTCCCACGGGCTGCGCGGTCGGGTGGGCGACGGAGGTGGCGAGGCGAGGAGCCCCCTTCGGTCGGCGATCCCCGCACTGAAAGCTGTCGTCGAGGACTTGGTGGTGCCGTCAAGAGGCTCGGAGGAGGACTACAGCGACGGGGCCGTCGGTGACTGGACCAGTCACCGCCTCGGGCTTTCCATGTTTGTTGACCCCAGAGAGATCTAACCAGCTCGTAATACCGAAGATAGCAAGACTTCATGACCCCCTTCTTCTTAATTCTCTCTCTCTTCTCTCTTATTTTTTTCTCCTTAAATTGAGGAGGAGAAAAAGAGCAAATAGTAGAGGAGAGACAAAACGGAAACCCCGGTTTTTGCAATAACATTTATTTTTAAAGACAATGTTCGCTATTATTCTATTATATTCATTCGAGATTAATTTTTTTCTCCTTTTTTAAAAATGAAAAAGGTAGATAATTTTACGCACTAAAACCAAATCTACGATGAGGAATTTCATAAGCAACACCTTCAATGAGAGTAAATATTCCATCATATTTTTTTTGTTTAGCAGAAAAGCGATATCGTAGGAGTATATCACAAAAATAGAAATCAAATTTTCATATTTTCAATATATTTGGGTGCAAATGCTTCCCCGCGAAGAAGCATCGATGAATGCGAAAGTTTGCGGGAAACTAGTTAAGATCAATGGATGATTCTGACTATCCTTAAATATAGCTTCATGTCTCTCATTGAAGCTGAACTTGTTTCAAGCAAAATTGTTGATAATCAACCTGCTGAATACGCTTAAATCGAAGTAGATTGAGAACTGGTGCCTAGACCGAGCTGGGATCGGGGCACGGCGGAATCCGAGCCCAAGTTCTAATCTAACAAAATGGCGGTGAGCAGCCACAACCCCGCTGGGTTTTGAAAGGCTCTAGCCCTGAGCCTCGGAGCGCATCAGAAGCCAATGTACGGAAAACATCGCCTCTAGAACTAAACGAACGCGCTCGGAGATGTCAAACGCTTCCCATCCGCTGTTTAGCTCTTGGCTGGGCTGAACCTTCGCAAAAGCAGAAGCACGCTCAAGCAAAAATCCAAAATCAGAAGGAGTGTTATTTCCGCAACTCTCGAATGTCCAATTGATACAAGACATGTTTAGCTCAGACCACGCATTAACTCCGTGTAGAGATCGCGATTAACCATGCGCTTTGTGGAACCGTAGCACAATGGCTCTGCTCAGTTTAACACAAAAATTATTTGTCGTAAAGTATTTCCCTCGTTTCCGCCGTTTGTAATGGCTTAGGAAAATGAGTCGACATGAAGTACTTTATAGTCAACGGAATAATTCTACGCTTAAAATTAAAATGATTCTCTTTTTTTTTAAAAGGAAAAATCATTGTTCGAAATTTACGACTAAGAAATTTTAGGGCTCAATGCTCGGGCATGAGACCCGACGCCTATGCTTCAATCCCGGGCTTGGACTGGGTCTTTGGGCGGCCATAGCTCGAGACCCCAATGCATGCTAGGGAATGGCGACGGGCCTTGCTGTAGTATCCTAACTCCGGGGCTTGATCAGTAATGTGGGAAATAGGTGCTTGATGCACAAGATTGGGTCCACAAAGGTAGGCTTGGTCCCTCAAGGTTCGGAACTCAAGACCCAATGCACTACGTGCTCGAGACACTAGTGATAATAGAGCCAAATTACCCGATTCCTGCTGCCCAAGTTTACAGTAGGGCCAAAGTCTGGGTCCTCGATGGCCATGCTCGGGTGTTGGGGTGTTGTGCCTGGGATCTAGAATTGCCCTTTTTTGGGGTACCTGACATCCATGCCCTAGTCATTAGCGCGCTGGCTTGAGTCCCCCGGTGGCCATGCCCGAATATTCGAATCCCACGCCAAAGTCACTAGTGCTTGGGCTTAACCATCGAGGTCTGCTAGGTCCCTAAGGTCGAGCCCAAAACCTCGATGCCCATGGCTAAGTCCATGCGGCCATGCCCAAGTACTAGGCTCCCGCAATCAAGTTGGTGTGCCGAGTTGGAGTCCATCAAGTCCAAGCTCGGGTTGGGCCTAGCTCCATCGAGGCAAGCCCAAGACCTTAGTCCTCAATAGTCGTGCCTAAGTAGTCGGCCCTCTGTCCAAGCCATAGGGCGTCCATGCCTAGGACCCTGGTCCATGCCTTAGTTCTTAGCAGTCATTCCCAAGACATCAATGCTTGAGTCCCAATTACCAATGCCATGCCACAAGTACTCAACTGCCGCACCTAAGTTAGGGTTTGAGCCTTGCCGAGCCAGGGCCAAGATGTGCCCTTGCCTCGGTCCATATTAGACATGCCTATACCAAGGTCTCATGCCCAAATCACTAGTTCTAGCCTCGTCCTCGACTATCCCAAGTCCACAAAGGCCGAGCCTAAGACCTTGATGCCTCGTGCCTAATTCCCTAATAGGCCTTGTCCACTACTACTGGTTCCCGCGCCCAAGTAACCGGCACCTGGGCTTGATTCCTCGGTGCGCTTGTCCTTGGGTTGATGATATAACCACACAATTACTGGCTCATGATTTAACTCCAAAAGGTTACACCAAACAAAAATTGGATAAGATACATATGCCTTGCGATGCACCGTGTGCCGTAGTTACATCGAAGTGACTAACTGATCTTAGCATGAACAGATATGATCGTTGGAAGGGCGGCCCTATAACCTAACTTCATCCTGAGTTCAGCCCGACATGTCCATATGAATGGGTCTGGCCAGCACCATTAGACTAGACATTTGAGAATCGCCCGACTCGATCTCCTGCCGTAGATTCTTAGTTTATGTTCTTGGGTGGCTTGGACCTCACTGCATTCTGGTACACGACCCCAAATGCACGGACAAAGCCGACGTGTGTGGAAAATTGCAAATGATTATGTGGATGAAAATGAGCGTGCCGAGAACTTCGTTATCCACCCATCTCTTTCATTATCTAGAAAGGAGAAAAAACTAATATCAAGTCCTAGATTATATAGAATGACGCCTACACCTGCATCTTCTTGGCTATTCCGGCTTTTGAACCGCACTCAATTGACCTTTGACTAGATGTAAATTTGTCCATTGAACACCAATAGACCCGGTGAAAGCCAGCTTATAATAATATAGGATTCCTCGAGACATTCACATGATCTGGTGGATTGAAGTTGGTTTCGAGTCAATGTGGGTAGTTCTCGGTTTCGAGTCAATGTGGGTAGTTCTCATTCACCCGGATTCCTACCCAAATTCCAAAGGAAAAGGCCCCATATCGTTAGAGATAGCGCCTTTTTTTCTCCTAGATGACTTCTTTACGAAAGTCCTTCCGTTGATTGTATCAATGACACACATACACACTTCACACAATACCTAACATCACTTCATCCACAAGGAAGCAAAGTGCCAGCCAAATTTGACTAGAAAACCCTATCTTTAAATCTCTTCACCACCATCTTTCCCACGGAAACACCCAAAAATTTTAGTCTACCATCTATTGAAATGGGAAAATTATCAAATAGCCTTGAACCTATTGCAATTGTACCAATTCGGTCTTAATCTTTTTTCTTTTGCAAATTCAACCACAAATCTTTTGTATTTGCATCAATTCATCTCGTCCGACCAGCTTGGGATGATGGCGCTGACCTAGATGCCGGCCCCAAACCATGAAGTGTAAGGGGAAAAAAAGAAAAAGAAAAACTATTGAAAAATTCAAAAAAATATTAAAATATTACTAAAAATTGCCACATCAGCACCGGCAGAGCCATGTCAGTACTGGCCAACCAAAGTTGGTGGGATAAACTGAGTTGCCACAAATACAAAAGCTTTAAGACTCAATTGATTAAAAAAATTAATTTAAGATTGAATTAGCACAACTACCATATGTTTATGACTTTTTAGTGATTCTCCAATTTGAAACCCCACCTTAAAGCCAAATAAGGTGCAATCAATTTTAGTTTAAGCATGATTAGGGGAAAAAAAGCAAGAAACGGCCGTCAACCTTGCCTAACACACGGTATTAGATCACAAACTCGATCTTGGTACTTTGTTTTTTTTATTGTGAGGCATGCTGTCGAGTGTCGTTGCCGAATCGGCTCTGGCGACCAGACAACACAAACGTTTTTTTTTTAATAATCTCCTGTCGAACCCTTTTGATAGAATTCTAGAATCCGAAAAAACTTTGACGGTGAAAGCTCCAACGTACCAACCACACTATCGGCAATGCTTCAATATAGGCCCTTCCCAAGTCAATTTGGCGCCTTCCTTTGAACGGAGCTTTGTTTGCTGAATATATTATGTCCGCGTTCTCATTATTGGATTCGGATTAGGAAAAGGGTACTTCGCTTCACGTCAAGAGCTTTTTTACAAGCAAATCATGGATGGAAGTCAAAAGGTAAGACACACACACGCTAATAGCAACTAGTCAATCCACACACTCTGTAGAAAGCCAGCAGTTTATTGCAGTTGAACATCTAATACCTAAATCCGAGGTTGTACTCCAGTGGAATGCTCGTGCGTATCCTTTATGTTCTGATTGATCAAGGTACTTCGAGATCGCTCCTTCCACAATGCAGATGGGCGAATCAACGTAGGACCATAAGGGCACGTACGAAATTCTCGTTTCCTTAGCGATGGATGCAGAATTTGAAACTTTGCAAGATGTCGAGTTTAATTTAAAGTCGGTAAGCCATCCAAGTAAAGATTGGATGTCGTTAATTCGTCCCTATCAATATATTCGATATGGCTAATATTTAGGTGAGATGCCCTTGTTGGGTAGACCCAACCCGACTTAATAAAATGACAAAATACTGGGGTGAACATATATGATTCCCTCCCCATCTCTAACTTAGTTTTTTGGCAGAAATTGATAATTTTTGTTGGAGCTAGTAATGCGAGTGATCATCACCCACAATACTCGTTCTTGGAAGCTATATTACAACGTGATCAAGGGAGAACTAAGTACCACCAAAGCCTCCGGACCTTCATCAACCTCCGTCTATAATTTCTCTTTCTTCAATCAACCGCTTTGTGATCACATCATCGTATGATCCCCCGCGTTCACGACGTGAGGGCATGCAATGGTCAAATTTCTTTGACAAGCCGGCTGATTCAAAGGAGGCAAAAAGATTAGGAGGAGGAAAGTGAGATTCCCAATGAATGAAAGATCATGTCGCATGGCTATGTCCTTTTTGTAACAATGGAAATAACCATATTATTTGTGAATCTTTCGGGCCAAGATGATATTCGGGATTATCGACTTAGGTTGTTTCCGTCGCACTGTTTCGCCACGTCCAAGAGTCGGCAATGGCACAATCTTGGGCCCGACCACATCGGAAATTATTCAATCCTTGTCAATTCGGCGGCGTAGTTAATCTTTGGACTAGGAGTGACTTTTCCAGCATAATGATTTGGAGAAAGTGCTGATAAATCCGTTTGGAAAAAGATTCCTTTCGGGGCATCCGGCAAAAGTAGCTTTCTTTATAAGGTGTTTGTTCGATGTATGGTGGGACCTCTCAACGTGCCCATGTCCCCAATTTGTTTCTAGTTTTCAAAAGTGTTCTGGTCCTGAAAAAAAAAAAAGAGGTCACTTGCGATCGACACGGCGTGACAGCTTCCATTGTTCTCGTCTCTTTAGTGTTTGTTAGAATGTCATTGATAGAATCCTCATTTGCTATTCACTGTTCAGTGTTAATCCTTAAAGTTAGGGATAATTAAGAGATTCTCCATACGCTCTTTGGTTCACCATACCTCCTTTGATTGTTCGTATTCTTAATTAGTCGTGCTTGATTATAACTTATATTAGGGTAAAAGCCACCAAAATCCCCAAATTTATATCTATGTAATGCATTTACTTCAAGCTTGTTTTTTTTTTTGTGACATCAAAAATCTAAACTTGTACTTGTGCGTGACACATTTATCCCAAACTTGTACTTGTACGTAAATGTGCTACACGCCTACAAGTTTAGGGTTTTTTGTGTCAAAAAAATTGAGGTAAATATGTCACACGGATGAAATTTTGGGATCTTTGGTATCACAAAAAAAAAAAACAAATAAAGATATGAGTAAACATGTCGCGCGGATACAAGTCTGGAAGTTTTGGTGCCGCTAATATTTTTTTAAGGTAAATGTGTCCTAATGATCTTAGTTTATGATTTTTTGTAGATTTTTCCCATGATATTATCACATCTTATTATCTTTATAAAACCTGTAAGTATTACATGTACTCGTCGTTATGATATACACAATAATTATACAATTTTATTCCACATATTCTTATCTTGGTGCCATTTTGCCTTAGTTTGGCTTGCATGTGCAGGCCACGATTCATCAAACTCCATGTGTTGGTCCTAATTCGGCTTGCATATAAGAGTGGATGTTAAAATAGATCAGATCGCTTTGCCTACGAGGTTTTTCTCTTTATATGCATTTGGTTTCTTGCCACCTTTGGGCTAAAACTTTTCTCTAAGCTCCAATTAATCTCATCTAAGTTACTTTGAGTATCTTACTTGATTCTCCATACTCCTTTGACTGAGCATATGTTAATATTCTATATTAATGGCAGTGTATTGTAATTGATATCACAATAACTTGTTACCTAAAATAGTCATCTTGTAAAACTTATAAACATCTCATGAACGTATAATTATGATATACACAAAAATTATAGAAATCTTTTAGGCATATTCTTATCTTGGCACCGTTCTGCCATAGTTTATTTCGCATGTGCAGGTCACCATTCATTAAATTTCATGTGTCGTCTAATCTATCTTGCACTTAAGAGTGGCTACTAATGTATATATGCTCTTTAATATATTATTCTCCCCACAGTTATGGATTTAAGCTTTTCTCAGAGTTCCATGTGACTTCTTCTACGTCATCTTGAGTTTAAGAGGGATTATCCATAGTTTACTTAATTATCCATATCTTCCTTGATTATGCATATATCTCTATTAATTGTGCATATTCTTGATTGATTGTTTTTTTTTAATTGTAAATACCTCATCTTGTAGAGTTTGTAAATACCTTATGTACTCTTTACTCTTCATTGTGGCAAACGCGTTATACAATTCTCTTTTGCATGACTTTATCTATCACCTATAAGCAAAATTTATTTATTTTTTCTTTATTGTCATAATTTAGACTCCATTTGTTTCGTAAAAAATAATTTTCAGGAAAATATTTTCCACCAATGGAAAAAAAACACCTTTAAAAGTGGGGGAAATGATTTTCTCTTTTTGAAGAGAGAAAATTATTTTCCCTCCTCTTTCTTTCACCCAAACCAAGCATGTTCTCCTCGATGCACTCCTTATTCATCATTTTTAATTGTATACTTTTTATCATTTATTTTATTTTTTAAAAAAATCAAATTTTTAGTTGTTTTATTTTTTTCTTTCCATTAGCTGGTCGTTGGCCACAGTGACTAGCCATAGGCGAGCTCAAGCCTCATCATCGGCCTAGGGCAAGCTCACCGCTCGTCAGCCACCACCGTGTTCGAGGACTAGCCGAAGAAGAAAGAAAAATTAAAAAATAAATCCAATATTGAAATAATTTTAGAGGTTTCCCTTGACTTTGACAGTGTCAACAAACATTTTAATTTTTAAAAAGAAAAATAATAAAAATAATTAAATAATTAAATGGAGTGGACATAGGAAAATGAAATCAAAATTTCCATACCAAACGGCATACATATTTTTCAATTCATTTTTAGATTTAAGTCGAAATACCGAAAAATATTATCATTTTTCGAAAGTATCAATGTGAAACGAACAGAAGCTAAAGCAATAACCAATTTTTGAGAAAGTCATACAAGAATAAGGAATTTCGTTTTGAAACTTTCGGACTTATCCAGAAAAATAGAAAAGTCAATTTATGAGCCGCGTGATTTGGATTAACCAAAAGACAAAAGGTAAAAGTCAATACAAATATGCCTTTTTTTGCTCTCATACACTTCAAATCAAATGAAGCTCCAATCACCAGGGCTCGAATATGTCGCGTAACTGCAATAATCCTGTTGATCCTTATCATATATGCCAAGGAAAATAAAGTGTTTAATCAAATGAGATCATAGTACAGTAGTGTCGTTTCGTACAATCATATTACTGCCCCATGTGTGTGACATGAAAAGTTGTAACATAACAATAATGCATACACTCTTAATAGGACTAAATAGGATAAGATATGAAATTCATGAATTTCACTATATCATATCCACTATTTGGTGAACCGCAACAGAATATTTTCACATCACATCTTATTCATTTTTTGGTATGAACCGCATATCGGTGTAAGTGAACATAAAAATTACACAACATCTGACTTTATCATGTCTTGAGTAGGAACCAAACGCATGATATGATAAGTTTTATCGTATCTTGACTCTTCTTTTGACCATCAAGCAGCCTATTTCATATGAAACATTAAATCGGGTGGGCATGTGGCGCACGTAATCAGTTAGCATTTAATGTTAATGTGACAATGCATGCTAGGAAAAACATGTGTCCGATGTTCCGGTGAGATAAGGAATTGGGCAAATAGGCAGTCGGTGCAACGGAAAAGCATTGATTGCATTTACTGAATTTGGCCTTTATCCTCATGGATAACATGATGAACCGGTGCAACTCCCCGTGAAGCTAATCCTAATATAGCTTCTTTCTTTTGGCCAAAAAAAATTCAAAACTTGGCTTCTTTGTTTTTTTCTTTGATTGGTGATTTCTAGGCTGTGTATAGTAATGCTCCAGAAAAAATATTTCTATTCCAAAAATGTTTCAAGAATACTTTGGGAACAAAAAAACTTACTGTTAAAAAGTGTTCCCAATGTGCTACAGGAACACTTTTAACAAATAGAAACGCTTTTAGAGAAGAAATAAGAAACAAAAAAAACTTGTTTCTGCGTTCTCGGAATACTTTTTAGAAACACATTTGAAACATTTTTTAGAAACAATTGAGAACACTTTCTTGAAAGTAATTAAAAATAAAAATAATTAATGAATAAAAAATAATTTAAACTAAAAATAATTTTTTAAAAAAATTAAATTAAAAATAATTAAAAGAAAGTAATTAAAAAATAAAATAATTTGGAATAAAAATAATTTTTTGAAAAAATAAAATATTTTAAAATTCGAAATAATTAACAATTAAAAATAATTTTTTAGAAATAATAAATAACTAAAAATAAAAATAAATTAATAAAAATCAAAATAATTAAAATTAAAATAAATAATAAATAAAGCAATTAAAAAATCAAAAAAATTTGAAATAATAAAAATTAATTGAGAAATCGAATCATTTAGAAAGAGTAAAATTATGAACATAAATTTTTTGCAATTATCAAACGTGTTTCTGTTCCTTTTTTGTTCCGAGAATAGAAATTTTATGCAGTTATCAAACGGGTTTCCATTCCTAGAAATCGTTGCCGGGACCAAAAAAAAATTTTTTGCTCCAAAAGTTATTTCAGTGGTAAAAACGTTATCATACATAGCCTTAATTGCACCCACTGCTTACTTTGCCCTTTTTTATATTAAAAATATATTTTCTTCTATTTGTGTTTGTCGGAAAAAAAAAACTCGCTAAAAAGAAAAATCTAATAGTTATAAGTTGTGAAACCTAGCTCTCTGACTCACGAATCCCCATTCTTAACTCTTTTTGTGTAAGTGAGGAATTAAACTCCCCACCTCCCTTATTCTCAAGTGAGAATGGTGGCCATTTGAGCAATCCTTAATAGTTATTTTTCATTCGAACCTCATGAATTCGACAGTTTGATTTTTTGTTGATACGAAACACTTAAAATTGTTCCGACATATGAGCATCATACATGGTTATTATGCAAAATCTCTAATGTTAGGACGTTTCAGCCCTTTTTTTTTTTCCTTTTGACCAAAATAAAAACCCTTTTTCAAAACCCCATTTTTTATTAGACTTTTTTTAAGTGAAAAAAAAAAGCTTTTTTCAAAACCCCTTTTTCCAAAATCCAATGGGAAAGCAAATGGTCCTTGGGAAAAGCACAACCAAACAAACATGATTTTCCGACCAAAAAAAACAAACATGATGTGAGTTTTCCTTTTCCATTCCATCTTTTTAAAAATCTTCTTGCTAGCATTGAAATTCAGTGACTACTAAATGTCAAACATCTAAGAATAAACAAAACTATGAATGTCAAGTCACTTAATTTTTTTCTATAACGTCCGATAACATTTTTTTGGGGGGGTAATTACAATTCTTCCTCCACCGCCACCCCCTTTCTCTTCCTGGATCCGTCCCGAGATCACATCGGCTCAAAACAATTGTGGGGCGGGGACCCATGAAAAGTTGGAAAAACACGAGCCACATTTCAAATTGGATGGTGTGATCAATGACAGAAGCTCGAGCAGCAGCTATCTATCACGCTTTTAGGAGGACACTTGTAATTTTCTTTCCCCCCCCTTTCTGCTCCAAAAGCCTCCAATGTTTGGTCGCCATCATAGGACGTCTTGTCCTGTATTTGTCCCTAATTAAAAAGACTCAACAAACATATAATTCGAAAAAAAAAAAAAAAACTCCAACCCCATTGTACTAGAAAAAAAAATCAATCTTAAGAAGCAAATCCTAATCAATAAGACATGGGATCCTACTGATAGAGAAATTGAGAGATGGGAATGCTCGTACTATAGGTGCAGGGATCGGTTCCCGCAGTATGTAAAGATGAAGAAAAGACGGTTAGAGATAAGACAGATATATAAAAAAAAAAAACCGGACCTGCAAAAATCAAATTGCTCTTATTGAGAAAAGGACGAGGTAGCAAATCACAAATATGCCACTCGTATCGTCCTTTCCCGTCTTCACCCTTCGGTGGAGAAATGAATTCGTGCTCGTGTTAGGTTTGAAAAATTGGGTAGTTTTGAGTTTTGATTGCATGACCTTGAGAGAGATTTTTTTTTTTTTAATATGGGAATCGATGGAAATGCGACAGTGCCATGTTATGTATGAGTTCTCTCAATGAACTCATGCTCCCTTAACAATTGCAATCCCTACTCTGAAAATAAAGAGGGAAAATACCGGAACACCGTATGACATACCGAGACGGTATTTGACTCTTTTGATTTGTACTGATCGCGCCGCATCGGCGTGATACACGCGAATTTTCAAAAGGCGAGAAAGCACGAGAAAGCCGAATCTCCGGCCGGTTTAACCGTAAAAGCATCCGGTACATATACACGTTAGAATCTACTTTTTACCCACCCAAGCAAAAGAAATTCTTTTGGGGGCGGTTCTCATGTGGTCCTAAAGATGGGGCCGGCGCTCGGACTTGCGAGGAATCATTACCGGCGACGCACTGTCCCTAATTAGAAAGATCCCAAGATAAAGAAGCAGCCCCCCTCATCAACCAAAGATACGAACTAAAGGGAGATTTAAGAGAGTGGAGCAAAAAGATATGGTCATCCCTCCCCCACCCCCATGGAATATAATCAAAGAACATACGATATGCCCAAAAGGGAGAGGGCACTCGAAAGTTTTTTTTTTTTTTCTCTCCACACAAATCATCAAAAACTCTTCAAAGCTCGAAAGAGATACGCATTGGGTTGGGAATTGGGGATTGGGAGGGATATTCATATCCTTGGTACACACGAGGCGGCGCTTGGCCGGAGGATCTTCAAAAGCCATATATCCAAAAATCAAAGTAAAGATCATAACAATAGTGGGAATTAGGATATTCTTCTTCGGCCTCATTTTACACGGGTTACAAAAAAAAAACTACGCTGGATGAAAAAAGAAAAAAAACACAAAAATATTTTTTTTCCAAAAAAAAAAGGAATAAAAAAAAAGGGTTTCCTTTTTTCTCTCCTCTAATATTGCTCTTTTTCTCCTCCTAATTTAAGGTAAAATAAAAAGAGAGAGAAATTAAAAAAGAGGGGGTCTTGAAGTCTTTGCTAGTCTGCGGTCTTCGGCTGGTTAGACCTCTCTGGGGTCAACAAAAATGGGAAGCCCAGGCGGTGACTTGGTCCAGTCGCCGACGGCCCCGTCGCTGTAGTCCTCCCCGAGCCTCTTGACGCACCACAAGTCCTCGCACGACAGCCTCTTCCAGTGCGGGATCGCCGACGCGAGCGGCTCCCGCCTCGCCACCTCCGTCGCCACCACCGCGCAGCCGTGCTCCTTCGCCAGGTTGTGCGCGTGCGCGCACAGCGCCCTCACCATCTCCCCCGCGCGCGGCCCCTCCCCGCCCAGCCCGTACAGGAAGTGGGCCCCGAACGGCCTGAACAGCTCCGGAACGACGGCAGCCCCAGCCAAGGCAGCGCCCCGTCCACCGCCCGCGACGCCCTCGCGAGCGCCCGCTTGACCGGCGGCGCTCCCCGCACCTCCAGCTTGTACACTTCCTGCAGGTTCCACACGCTCACCACCGCCCACGACTCGGGCGGGTCGGCCAGGAACTCGGCGGCACCGCCCCAAGGCCGGTCGCCGGCGCCGCTGCCGGGGAGGCCGGTCGCCGGCGAGGCTGCGGGGACGGCGAGGAAGGTGCCGAGGCTGAGGTTGTTGTTT
>JAGVVM010003697.1:0-31323 GCA_019149425.1 Psidium friedrichsthalianum
CAATTATTTAACACATGAATATTCTGAAAAAAGAAGAAGATAATATTAAGGTACTTTTTTTTCCCCAAAAGATGCTTTTTCCTCACAAGATGTGGCCATTCTTCTAAACTAAACAACAGCAAATATAGAATTATCTTTTCTAATTAAAATTCTCACATTTCTCTATTGACTAGTGAATAATGAAAGTTAATCAGAAATGCAGTGACACAGGAGGCAAGCAAAGCGGAGGATAACATCAGATTATACCTCTTCCAAATGCTAGTATTAGAATCTGCGAGAAGATTCAAAGCATTTTCAATCTACCAGCAGTGAAGGGAATTGTAAGCCCTTCTTTATTCAATAAAGCTTTGGCAACTAAACCACAGGAAGACGAATAAGGGGCCAAGCTCATGCAACCGGATGGTGTCTACGGATCTTTTCTTCTATCATTTTATACTTAGTTCGGTCTTCTATACCATCATTTATGGACCCATTGTACAAAACTAAACACACGACTTTTACCATTTCTAAAGCAATTACTATGATAAGAGGAGCACCTCATATGCTTTCATAGACTGATCAGCTGCCTCCTTTCTGTCATCACCAGCCTTAAACTCGGCCAAGTACCGATAGTAATCTCCTTTCCTGCAAGATATAACGCGCTCAAAACTCCTCAAATCCCCAACAGTCGCAGTGAACAACACAAAACTCTGAAACATGCAATGTAAAAAATGCACTCACATTTTATAAAAAAACACGGCCGATTCTCCGCCAGCACATGAAGGAATCAAATGCTCATCGATCACCTTCATCACGTCCCCACAAATGTTCGCCAGCTCGGCCTCAACCTTCTGCCTGTACTCCTTGATCTTCTTCACATTTTGCTCGTTCCCTTTCGAGTCTTCCTTCTGCTCGATGGAAGAGAGAATCCTCCAAGATGCTCTCCGTGCGCCGATCACATTCTTGTAACCAACGGACAGCAGGTTCCTCTCTTCCACCGTCAGCTCAACATCAAGCTTTGCCACATTCTTCATCGCGTCAACCATTTCTGTCACATTTAAAACCGCCACAACTTTCAATCAAGCTTCCATCCCGCGACAACCCAAATGAAGCACCAAACCCCACATTTCCCAACTTAGAAAATCCCAACACAGTCGATCCCTACTTCACCCTCATGAATCGAATCATCGGTAAACACAAAAAGAAGAAGGCACCCTAGTCAACAAGAACACTATGAACGAGATTGAGAACGACATATCGATCACTGGATCAGATGCAGAAACCCCCTAACATTAAAAAAGATTCCAAATTTGAGTAGCGCAGCGAAAACCCAGGAAGGAGTCAAACGTCAAGAGCGGCAAGAGACCAAAACAGATCGATCTTGGGGAGAGAGAGAGAGAGAGAGAGAGAGAGAGAGAGAGAACATCAGGAGGAGGGGGAGGAAGAAGAGAGACGAACCGTCGTAGCGCTCCGCTTGTTCCGCGAGCTTGGCGACGTAGACGTGGCCGTCTCTTTCCTTCGTCGACGCCATCTCCTCTAGCTTTCTCTGTCTAAACACCGTACTCAAGCAAGCAATTTCTCAGTCTTCTCTCTCACTCTCTCCCCCTAACCCTCAAATGGCTCTGTACTTTGTCGGGAAGCGACCGGCTGGTGAGGAGACCGACGCGGGGACAAGCGCGGTGAAGTTTGGTCTCGTGGCGAAGGGGAATGACGTCCTGCCACGCGTTCCGCCCGCGCGTGATTGTCACATCGATCATATGCTGGACCGATCTCCTCTGGTTATCGCGTGGTGATTCACTCAGAAGGCGAGCGCGTGCTTTGACAGGATGCTCTTCATTGTCTTGAAACCAAGCTTTTCACTTTCTTTTTCTTTTTTTTTAAATTGCCGTAAACAAATAGAAAAAGTATGGAAAATTGGAGAAAAATATTTGACTGAAAAGCTAATAACAAAAGTTAAACATTAATTGACGTATTGAACAAAAAAGAAGAAGAAGAAGAAACAAATGCTCAAATTTTGACAAGTAACACTGAACAATATAATTTCGAAAAATGATTACGCATTAGTTAAACAAAATAAAAAAAGGCTTCAATAACAAAACAGCGAAATAGCAAAAATTGGTTTACCCAATACGTATATTTGAAGTCTTGGTGGACATAGAATATAATTTGTTAATAGTAATACTTGAACATCGTGAGAGTAACATGATCAATAATGTACTCAGCCGAAAAATATGAAATTATTATCACAAACCTAAGGTGATATTTTTAAATATTTGTATCAATAATTTTCTCTTATTAACCAACTACTTCAAAAATACAATATGAGTATCTGATTTTTTTTTTCACTTTGACTTGATACCATTCCTTTTCACTTAGTTGTGTTTCTTTTTTCTTAATTTTTTTTAATATTTCATCAATTTTATAAATAAAAAATTTGAACGAGAACAGTTAATGAAGTATGGGCAAATTAAATATCTTCCCATAATAATATATGAGTATCCAAATTTTATTATCATTTTTGTTAATACTTACTGCAAATTTTGACCATCGACACTCATGGTAGAGCGACATCACCAACACCACCACCCAATGGTCGCCACTCGTAGGAAACCCCCTTGTCGATGGTCGCGGCTTTCAAGCGACTAATCGCACAGTACGATGAATCTGATTGAAAATTTTCAAATGATGGGCACCAGTGCAATGTCATGGATACACTTTCAGAACATACCTTAGAATGTATAGAGATATTATGTAATCCTAATTTTCCAGTCTTTAATAGTGATCATGACGACAAACGAAAATAATAATAATAACAGTGAGTGGATTCCTAACCCTGTGACGAGAATATTTTATGGGCTGACCATTTAGGTGGCCTACTACTTTTCAAAAGTGGTTCTTTCAAAAAAAAAAATATATATATATATATATATTTTTTTTTCAAGTACTTATAGTGTCATCAAACCCTTTACAAAAGATGCTCCAGAAAATGTACTTTTTATTTATACCAAAAGAAGAGTAGATTTGACCAACCAAAAGAAGAAGAATAGACAGACCACATCATTGTATTCCCGTTTGACAGATTGTGCTTAAGCAACAACCAGAAAAGGATGGATTCGCCATCATTTCCCCTTGCATCTTGCGTTCTTCCATGGCGCTTGTGAATATGACATTGTCAAATTCGAAGTGAACACAACAGATGAAAATTAAAATAAAGCTATCTAATAATACAAGGGCTTCTTCGGACAAACAGTTCGTGTATCAAATTGAGCAGACAATCTCTCCTCTTATGCTCCTTTTCCAAGCCAGATTCGCACCGCCAGTCGACAGATGACAAGCTTTCAATATCAAACTGCAACAAGCGCGTTGTCCACGGCTTCATTTTGAGCGTCAAATGAACCGTGTCGCAGCGATATTGCCTCAAAATGGCTTCCGAAGATGAAAAGACAAGGATATACAAGATGTGGCATCAGAATAATGTTAACTAGCGGGACCACTTGTGGGACAAGGTAAATGCCCCCCATTTTACCCAGGCACAAAGGAAAAAGGGTATATGTGAAACCCAGCTATAGGTATTAGGGATAAACAGGGCCGTCTCTTGAACTAAATGCCGGTAATCAACCGGATACCAAGATAACAAGAGGAAGTTACCCTTCAGAGAGGCTGTGCGAATTTCAAAAACATGAACAATTAAATTTCATTGCTCAACATGATCCTCGAAAGATTGCATGCTCAAAATGGACGAGAAATAACATTGTCCAAATTTCATGTAAACTTAGGATCTACCACTGAAGAGGGATTTTCCGCATTTTACTTTTGCTGACAAATGCCCGAAGGCACATCTAAGGAGTGCCGTCATCTGCAAGGACTGCAGTCACAAGTGCAACACAAAAAGGAAAAGAGAACTGTACGAATGGCGAACTGAAGCACCAGCACATTGAACAAAAAGCATTCACCATCAATTCGCGACACTAATGTACATTTAGACATTACACCTGCTATAAGCTTGCAGCTATTATTGTGGAGGACTCTTGTTGTTTCAGGCTGTCAGCAACATGAGCAACCACTCCAGCACCAGCATTATGAAGCCATTCATTTTTCACCTGCCCAATTACCAAAATCATATCAGGAGTCGAATCGAAGGAGAAAATAACTACCACTAAGAGTAGGTAGTAGAAAAAGATTACATGAATGTTATTATGGGCCAGGAAGGGCCAGAATGCCGAGTGAAAGCTGACATCAACTTTTTTCCATCCTAACTGTTGTAAGCCGTGTATCATCTCCTCTGCATTATTTGGAAAACTGTGACCCCGCAAGTACACAGCATTGAACATGGAAACATACGAACAATGATGGAGAACATTGGTTTCAAATAACATAGATTGTTACCTTCCATGATTTCATGGTACTCAACAGTATTTTTTATGCTAGGTTCATTCTGTGCAATCTCCTTGGCTTTTGCAGCTTCTGGTGGAAAATGTGGGCCATCTGAGGATATGGGTGGACAATACTCAACATCTACTACATGTTTGTACCCATCCAATGAACGACGAGGAGGCTACAAGAATAGAGTAGTCGCATATCAACACAATGTTTTTCTGGTGTAGACATTTTTCACTTATTATAATGCTCAGATAATAGCATCTTGAAAGCATAGTTGTTCCACCCACTTAGAAAAGGAAAGCATCACGAGTCCTCCAACTCTACTTGTAGTTGTTTTGTGTTCTTTTGAGACATAAGTTACTCCATCTCTATAGCCACGTGATAAGGAGACACACCACCCCAGCATCCTGACTCACTTTTTGTGACAACATATACAAGTCACAAGCACATCAAACTTGAAAATCATCCAAATTTTTTGTCGATAATGGTTGGGTGCATTTAATGCTGCAATATAAAGGATCATGTTGCTCACCTTTACGAGTTCTCTTTCCCTTCTAATCGATGATGTGCGCCAGCCCACCATGTCTGCTTATGATAAGAAATTCACTAGGAGAAAGGAAGAACCAAGGACCCAAAAATCAAATACAAAAGCACCATAATCATTGAAAGCAGAGGATACGGTCGTACGAGACGTTAGCATAAAGAATTCGACATCTAAATGCACCAAGAGCAGATCTGCAAATCAATGCACCGTTACAAGTCAATCGTCAGTAATACTGTAAGGACAAATTGATTTTTACTATGCTAACTTTTAAGTATTCTTCACTCACAGAAATTTTCCATCTTCACAATCAGACGCCATTCTCAGTAGAAGAGGAGGTTTGTTAGGTTTGCCATCTGTTAGGAATAATTGGGCTCCAGTTCGGCCAACTACTAATGGAGCCATTGGTGCAGCTAGTTTTTCCAAGAAGGGGACACCTAGGAGGAAAGGAAGCTGAAAAATCCAAAATTATGGCATGAACTGGACATCTAGCTTGTGAAGAAAACAAAAGGAGTTGGCAGGTGAATATCATCAGGACCAGAGTGTGTTCAACATGTAAATTAACAGGCAGCAAGAAGCTCTGAAGGAAGTGAAAGACCCTGGAAAAGGGTAGCATATCCCATGGACACATAAATTTTCACCCCACAAAGTAAATCATCATGAAAGAAATTCATACTTCTAGAACACTAATCCTTCAACATTAAGTAGCACATTCTTCTAACATATCTTAACTGATAGACATATAACAAGAAAGTACATAATGGAGAGGAAATATCTAGTTAAAGATGTAGATAAAATAAGGTGCATTTATTCAGCATATCTTATTAATTTTAATCCGCACATTGACGTAAGAACAGGTAGATTGTCAAGCTAGATTGATGAACATTTGCAGGTTTAGACACTCAACCATCACATCTTCCCCACCTGGTAAAGAAGGGTGGGTGTTGGTAATATTGCCTTCCAAACCATTTAATATTAGCATACTCCTGGTCAGATTCATTGCAACTTCTTCAAGACAAACTTAATAAACCAATGTAATTGGCCTTCAATTGTTGATAATTCGATTTGGTTTTGGTTGAAAATTTTCATTTAGACAAGTTTCGTCTGTGGTTTGGTGTGGAGTTAAAGCACTCCAAATTAAACATAACCAATCTGAAAACACCCCTAAATCTTGTTGTTCCTCATTTTTTAACAGTTATGGGGAGATTATTCTTTCCGGCAGTTTCTTTCTTGACATCAAAGGATACATAGTCATTAGTTAAAGTTCTTTGCTCAAACTTAAGTTAAATCTGAACTCCTGATGTGTGTGCACTCAACATTTAGCAGTTTGACACCAACACAGTCTGTTACCTGTTCAGTCTAGTCTTAAGATCATTCATGTTTTTTTTTGTTTAGGTTTGAGATAAGATCTTTCAGAAGAAATTCTAAAGGAAGGAAATGCAAATGTGCAATTCACAAGGTACTTACACGTACAGTGTAAAGAATTAATTTCAAACTGTAGTGGACACTCTGGAGGTTGCTAAATAGAAATGATATTCAAGGAAGAGCGAGGAGCAAAGAAACAAAGCAGAGGATCGTAAGTACTTTAAAATACATCAGTGGGCAAGTGTGGTGTTCAACTTGCAAATAATTTTAAATGACTTAAAGAGATGAAACAATCATTGAAAAAGTCAAAGTGATCAATATATGTAACAACCACCAAATGGCTATGAGGCTAAAGGGTATATCAGAAGAATACGCAGATTTTGGCTCACATAGTAAATTTAGGTGTCCAGTACCAAAGGGACAAATTTCAAATGCCTATTCTATTTTTTCCACAACTTGGTTTTTGAAGATGAAAAAGAATGAGAATGACATAAAAAAACAAGTCTAAAAAATCAACTATCAAACTTTAGAACTGACCTGTCTCCTCCCTCTCACACCCAGATGAGGAGTTGCCAAAGTGATAAAATTGATTGGTTCCAATCCAGCAATCAAACCTTGCTTGGCTGAGGATTTCTCCAAATTTGAAGATGTAGAACCATAATCCTCTGATTGGTCTGTAAGCGAAGCACTTGCAGAATATAGCACGGCTAGAGCATATCTTGCAAACAATCCACCAAGGGAATGAGCTAAAAAGGATATCTTCTTCAGACTGTCTCTCTTTTGAACTACTTGCATGACCTACTTTAAATCAGATTATTAGTTACACAATGTGCTGTTAACTCGGCACCGAACCATAGGCCACACAAACTTTAAACAGAAGGTTCCTCTTCTTGTGCTTATATCCCTTACTATTTTTTTACCTAAATAACAGTATAATAAACACATGTAATTAAACATCTCCATATCACAGCAGATACATTAATTAGAACCCATTGTAGCCCGAATGGACAAAAGAACATGCTGGACCTCATCATACTGTAACGCTAACTCATTACCACCACATTGTCTAAAACAGATACTGCATCAAGACTAACCATAAATACGTAATACGTCTACTTTTAAAAATACCAAATATATACCTCAGTTTTAATTTTGCAGACCATTTTGCACCTTCACATCTATTATCATTTTATCACTATCTACATGAATGCCAAATTCTTGCCAAAAATGCCAATAACCAAATCCTAAATTCTTGCATCTATCCAAAACACTCAAAGCCAACTAAAAACTAAACCACATCCAAACCCTAAGCAAGATATTAAGACAAGTTAGCAAAGAGGGGTAATTTGGTCTTTTTTATGAGGGTTTTTATTTAGGGGTATGTGAATGGTATTAGCAAATGCAGAGCTATGAAATTGATCATTAGGTCAAAAGTGATCTCTCTTGCGATGTGCGCACACATGGGCGGGTGAAGCACATGCCAGCGTCGGACTGTTGCATGGGTAGCTAACTAGCACCCATAATGTCATCGTGTCGCATCTTGCCAGCAAAACATCAGGTGTAGCAGGGAGAAATGAAGGTAAGCAAGCATAGAGAAAATGACTTGAGAGAAAAAAACAGCGCTAATGAGAGAAGAATGAGAACCCACTTCATCAGCTAGTCGTCTTCCAGCTCCATCAATACCATCAAATGTTTTAGTGTAAGTGTTAGTTGAACTCGCTGCAATTAGGGAGCAGATGCAAATGTTTCAGAATCTGGGTATCATCATAGTTCCAAATGCCAGATAACAGAAAAATAAGCATAAACCCGAGCGATTAAATATCAGCAGTAACACCTACTCCTACCTAGAAGCATGAGCCACAAATTTTGGAAATACGTTGTGTGAAATTTAGTTGACTAATCATTCAAGATAGCATTAATATACTTTAATGCTGAAACAATCTTACTCATCAAAAGAAAATGCTAAATAATCTCCCTTAGAAGTGGCAAGCCTCAACTCCATCTACTTGTTTCAACTTCCAAGGATTGATGTCACGGATTCCAAACTCATGACTTTTTAAATTAGTTAGAAATCAACGGAATTATTTACGAGAAGCTCCTAGCCATCAGGGTCCATGTCTTGATCTTGAAATACAAAAAGCGCTAGAAATCAGAAGATCACCTGATTTTACATCTTCAAAAGGCTTAACCAAACAAGTCTAATAAGTAACACTTCTGACCTGAGTACTACTCCCTTGAGAATGCTAATCAATCATGACAGGCAACCCTACTTTTACAAATTGAGATACCCAAAGATGGCAAATCTATTTGAAAGAATTAATATAGTGGCACTGAACATACCATATATGAGGAAGTTTCTTCCCAAGCGCCTTTTAAGTTCTGCTTCTACATATATCCAGTCACTTGGGCTGCAACACTTTAAGAATCAGTTATATTTGTTATTTTCTGGATACAAGACTAGAACAGTTAATATCATTACCTCTATGACAAATCAAGACAATTCCAATGACATTTATTGACTTCAGCATTTTCATGAATCTGAACCATGCAAGTTTATTTATACGGTCAATTCTCTCTACTAGAGTAATTAAATATTAAACCACGGTTTTATCTAAAAGTTTAAGCTTTTAGAATAGTTGACAATGCTCCTACAAAATCTCACATGGTATCAAAGCAGAAGGTCCTGAGTTCAAACTTTTCCAGGCTCCTGTCTACCTCCCCAATGAAATATTTCCATGTTTAGTACTTGGCAAAGACCAGACTAAGTGTGAGGGAGAGTGTTAGAGTAATTAAATATTAAACCACGCCTTTATCTAGAAACTTAAGTTTTTAGAATAGTTGATAGTACTCCCCAAAATCTCACACTCTCATTAAGAGATACAGGAGCAAAAGGCTGCTAATATAGCCAACTCATAAAGGTGATCATTTGCACAACTTTCAGGTGAAAATTGCAATTGAGATCAAGAGATCCACCTAATAGAAGGATCAATACTTCAAACTGATGCTACAGGACAAATACAGATGGACAACGCAACCAACAGTACTCGCGGAAGAAAGAGTGTGGAACTATTATGAGGATTTTGGTAATGAGGGCCCTAGGGAAACTTAAGCAACCAATTAAGGAAAATTTTCATTTCCAAATACCCTAGTCTCATGTTTTTGCACAACCATACTTTGGAAATTGATTTTTCCCTTGTAAAGTAAGTCTACAAGTGCTCTTGTGCACTCATTAACATGACCATTATCCTAACAGTGGAGCTTTTGATTGTTCCTTAGTATCGTTTCACCAAGCAATTGTTTCACGATACCAGAAATCATCTATTTTTCCATTGATACTTGACCAATGCTGCGTTGAACAAAATGACATCTCTATGTCAATTCCCCTGGCAACAGGGAGATTGGGACTGAGATGCTGCATTGGGCTATCACCTCCCCTAAGGGCAAAGCTTTCACTATATTTGGAGAATAGAAATGACTCTCCATTTTCATCAATTTTCAGATGTTCAGGTTAAGCTTCTGCATGTTTATATTTATGTAAAGTATCAATCCTTCAGTATGTCTGGTTTTTCTAAGAGGATCATGTCTTCTTTTCATAGAGAATTACATAGGTCTGTTAATGTCATCACGTGATATTAGTGTCATAATTATGCACTTGTATTAGGATGTAGTTCCACTGCACTGCTCTTTTGTGGATGAAAATAGTCACTTATTCAGGAAACACACGCTCGCACAGAGACACAATGGTGCCAATTACCGCATGTAAATACATACCTCCTCCTCACCCACCACCCCAAACAACCCCCCCCCCCCACCCCCCCCCCCCAAAAAAAAAAAAGGAGCCAAACAGGTCAATGTTATTGTGAGATTTTTTGTGTAACCACTGCCAACTGTTATAAAAACTTAAGCTGTTGGATGAAGGTGTGATTTAATATTTAATTACTCTAATACTCCCCCTCATGCTTAGCCTGATCTTGTTCGTAGTACTAAGCGTGGAAATTATCATTGGGGAGGCAAATAGGGGCTTGGAAAAATTTGAACTTAGGACCTCTTGCTCTGATACCATATGAGATTTTTGTGTGACCACTACCAACTGTTCTAAAAGCTTAAGCTTTGGATGAAGGTGTGATTTAATATTTAATTACTCTAACAGTTATGTCATTTTTTTATCTGATGTTGGTCACCATAATGCCTGCGAGCAGCTTACATTATTAATATTATTTCTGCTTGGATTACCTTACCTAGATGCCATACACAAAAATTTCCTTTTTATTAATTTACTTTTTATTTTGGGGGTTGGGGGATTTGTTTGGAGTCACCAGTGTATGAACAAGAGATGCTTTATGATAGACCTTAACTGTATGTCCAGACTAATGAAGCAAAAGAACAGATGCTATGCTATTGCAAATACACCTAAATTGTCAATATGTGTCTCAGTTTAAAATCTTTTTATAAAAGATCAAAAGACCCAACTGATGCCAAGGATTCTCGCATGGATCTGGCACTACAGACAATGCAATGGACAAGTTTTAACATAAACATCAATAGAAACCATATGATAGATAAAGAAGCACTTGAGAGTTCCTAGGACGAGAACTCTTTTTCATGGTCATGTGTCCTTACACCTTTTCTTTCCTAGGACAGGTACAGAAGAATGATTAGGGTAGTCGACTTCATTATAATTCCTTCAGCAGATAATAACAGATCCTACTGCTTAATTGCTGTTGTAGGAATACCTTGCTAGGATGCCGTGTACCAGAACAAGCAGATGGTCTGGTTCATCTTTTAGAGTCGTCGTTCCCCAGGGTGATGTTCCTCGAGTAGTAGTGCTCATAGCTTGAGCCCTAAAACCGTGGTAGTTTCTGTTGTTACTTATTCCTGCAAAACACAGCTAACAATTTCAGTCCTCAATCAAAATGAAGTTTCTTAACCAGATACCATATTAAGGAAAAATACTGATTAATGTGCACTGGTCAAATGATAGATGCCTCACACATGATCGCTCATTTGCAGTTACAAGAGTTTAACTCATTCAATTGCTACAAACACAACCCCCCCCTGGGCAAAAAAAAAAAGAGAGTGAAAATTCATGCATCTAGTGAGATTATCATAGAACAAGCAAACTACCCAACAAATCAGATATCCAAGATTACCGCCTCAATATCATCTTGAAGTGACATTTGGGTTTTTCTTCTCTAAAAGTACACTATTACAATTAGTTTCAGAAGATTCAGTGTAAAGATGGTTAAGAGTTGCTCTTTCTTCTGCCATGCAGAACCATAAGATGTAGTCCAGTTCAGTTAAAGAATTCAATCAAGCGATCTCCTTTACACTAATCCAATTTCCTAGATTAGTTACATAACTTGTGTATTGGTAGAAAGGCAACAATCGACGAGTCATGAACCCCAGAAGACTAAAGTAGGTTGTTCTGATTATTGAAATGCTTAACTCACTACACATCCAGATGATCATAAAGGCTTCCATAAGCACCACTTACTTAATATCCAATTAAAACTTTATTACATAGGCCCCTTCAAAATATATCCCCAATAATTCTATCACCAAAGAGTTCAGCTTTGTTCCATTTCCCAGAACTATTTACAAGCTCTTGCACTGCTACAAGTTTTTGAATTTCAACAGAATTGTTCAATATTTTAGAATGAAGGGTTGCAAAGCTGGATTGACTAATATCAGTATACAGGTACAAAAGAGTTAGCATCACATCCTAAAATCTTATCAATTAGTCCACAAAGAAAGTCGATAGAGTTTTATCTGTTAGGCACGCTAAGGAGTGATACAATTCTCCACACCACAGTGTCGAAGGTTGACAGTTAGAAAGAGGTCTTCAGCTCATCAAATGTCTATAATAGTTTTCTTAAAGTTACGCTTATATATGCATGCATCAATGGTCGAGCTACTTTAGTTTTTCATTTAGAGACAAAGCATCAATGGACCGTTGCAACTAATTATAATTATCAAGAGAGGGAATCTTGGTATGCCTTGCTATGGGGCATTAAGAGGGGCCATAATTTTGACTATGAGCGCTAAATTAGTCAGTGGACGGGACCATTGATGTTGCTTTGACATTATTGTTTAATTGGATGCTTCTGATGCATATGAACTAACGTGGCTTTGTATGAAAATATCTTTCGTCTTAAACGTACCTGATTACTAGTTCTTGGACAAGTGCTTTTTTGTTTTGAAGTGTGACAAAATATGCATAGTTGGAGCCCAGACCCGCTTAGAAGAGATCTATACTTGTGGCAATAATAACAGCAGTCCACGAGCAGTAGCCAGCCATAGCAACTAATTGACAGATCTATAGACAACTGTCCGGATGTGATCGTAACTTCTTGTCATCCATCTAGTCTATACCTTCTGCAGACACACCATTATTTGGACAAAAGCAAATGACGTCACAACCCCTAGATTTGCTGCATTTAAGATCCTATCTAGATGCTAGCCACGTTACGAGCGAAAACACATAATCGTATCATCCAACTTCATTCCCAACACTATTGGTGGCGCTTGAGCCCATGTTATCCTCAGCTTCATTACTTCTCATCCTAACCACCCGAGATAATCAAATCACACACACCGCCGAGCATCCCCGCCTTTGTTCGCTATCCCCTATCTGAGGACCAAAATCATTACGGGCAATATCTCAAACACCTAATGAGCAAGACCCAAAATAGCTAAGGAGAAAACGCATAAGCCCATGTGAAAAAACTCGAAACAGGACTCACCGATCGAAGAAGAAGAGGAAGACGACGACGACGGAGAAGAAGAAGAAGCAGACGGCGTGGTAGATGAAGAAGGGTACGAGCTAGAACCAATCGATCCGTGCGAGCCGTTCCTGAAACTGCCACCGAGCCTCGGCGAGCAACCGCATCGCGCGTGAACGAAAGGAGCTGTAGCCATCTTTATAGACAAAGCCAGAAAACTCCAGATGGGCGAAGCCAACAAAGCACGGAAAAAGAGGGGGAGAGAGAGATGGGTTCGCGCAGTTGTGGGGTGTTCAACCAATCGCTATAAGTTTTGTTATCCTCTCTGATCAGAAGGAGGCGACGCAGGCAGCGCCCACGCTTCTCGGTCTTCTCGCCGTGCAGACATTGGCGATGGGTTCAACAACCCACCAATGATTTCGGAATTCCTTCACAAATACAGGTGCAGAATCGGTATTGCCGCCTGCAAAAGGCCAAAGCTTGAGTTTTTCCTCTCTGATTTCTTGCGGCTTTTTGGACAAAAACAGTTGATAGATGTTGGCGTTCGCTGGAAAGCGAGGACCGAGAGAGGACACCTGTGCGGTGCCGATGGAGGGAAAAATCTCGAACGTTCTGAAGTAGGAGACAAGAGAAGGAGAAAGTAGCTCCATCTGCTGGTCCACTGGACTTATAATTCCGACGGCTCGCCGCAACGATGGGTGAACGATCGAACCGGTTCAATCCGAAAACCGGATCAACCGATCGTTACCCCGGAGTAGGTTGACGTGGGAACGGGGTAAGGTCTTGGACCGGCTTTTACTGGTTTGGTTTCCCAGACTAAATTGAGCATTTACCGAAAGCGAGATCTTGAGCCGTTGGATCGGTCGGCTGTCCAAGTTTTAGCTGTCGATAAGATAAACTAGTTCCGCAAGCATGCTTTCTACTTGCCACTCTATGGATAATGAAGTTTCTCCGGACTCGAGAGTCTTATGGTATGGATTAATGGCACTTGGAAGCCAAAATGTTTAGCGCGGGTGGAATTACATACTTATCTTCGATGTTGAAATCTCTACTATCAATATTAGTTTTATTTTATTCTTTTTGGTCAAGAGTACTATTTTATTGCTTATAAAGAAAGATGGACACAAGTGATCTTTGAACTTTGGTCTAATATGTAATTCCTTGAATTTCTAGTTTATCTAATGTAGTCTTTAAACTTTGACCCGATATATAATGTCGTCTATGAACTTTTCATTTGTTCAACATAATCCTTGAGTTATTGGTAAATACTCAATTTAGTCCCCTAAATTATGTGAAAATGATGCAAACAAAATAATTAAATTGAATATTTACCCATAGTTTAGGAACCAGAATGAACAAATTAAACGTCCATAGACGACATTGCATATTGGACCATAGTTTAGGGACCTTATTATACAAATTAGAAGTCCATAGTTAACATTACACTTTGGACCAATGTTCAGATACTATTTGTTTTATTATCCAAGTTCAATTTCGCAGGACAACCTTGGAATTTAGGACAATTTCTAAGAAAACCGACTTTAACAAGATAGATTTTAGGTTATTAGTCTAGTAATCATCCATCCTATGATCGATCAGTCTAATCTTCTTCAATATTCAATACGGTTATTTAATGTAAGTTGCGTCCATTGTAGTCTCGTTGGCTCTTCCAATGAATCAATATAGCCTTTCAAATCAATTTTGATTTGGTTGGGGGAGAATCTGTGATGTGGTATTTTTTTTTTCCCCTCAAGGGCATAGTACGTTCCTTTTTTTTTTCTTTTTGGTCTGTCAATTTATTCTTTTGACTAATCTTGCCGATTTGACCATGACGTAGACAACCACATCAGCTGACGTGATTGCACAGCTATCGGATTGTCACCGTGAGATACCAACAGGATCAAATTAACTTAAAG
The DNA here is from genome assembly GCA_019149425.1 of Psidium friedrichsthalianum. Classification (NCBI taxonomy): domain Eukaryota; kingdom Viridiplantae; phylum Streptophyta; class Magnoliopsida; order Myrtales; family Myrtaceae; genus Psidium; species Psidium friedrichsthalianum. The sequence goes on from JAGVVM010003697.1 coordinate 14,904, forward strand.
GACTAAATTGATTCAAGTTAAAAAAGCACAATAGCCAAATGGATAGTTCAAGAATTAAGTTGAAAAAGACTATGAGGACTATTCTTGATATGTTACAACTTGTACTATCATTTGTCATCATCTGGACTATTCGAATGTAGTTTTACTTTTGGTATCACATAAGTGTAGCAATTTGCATGTTTGTTTTAGGGGCGCGGTAAGTAAGTGTATACGTACAAGTACGACTTTTAAAAGTAAGATGTATGCTTATAAAATAAATTAACCTAAAGACATTATGAAGAACCTTTAAGGCCACATGACTATATTAACATATTCAAACTCAATTAATTTTGCCTTTGTTCAGGAGGTTTACGAGGGTAGTAATTTAATGTTTGATTTGAAAAGAATAAGTGAAAAATGATTCAAAAATGATGATCCTTTTTCGAGAATAAATAAAATTTTAAGGGGAAAAGAATACGAAACACCATGGACCAAAATATTCAATTATAAATGTAAACATATCGCGGCAATTATTTGTGGGACACCTTGTTGTGGAAAATGGCTGTGGAAAGAACTAGATGATGATGATGATGATGATAGAGAGAAGGTGGAAATTTTAATTTCTTTTAGGATTTGAATTTAATAAATTATCGACCAACAGAGATTTACATTCAAATTTTTAGCACGAGAGAGATTCTTCACGTGACTATTTCGATATTAATACTTAGTGAGAGTTTAAGTTTAAAGGATATATACACATATATGGACATATAAGTAAAGATGGTCACTTGAGGTGATAAGATCTCTATCGTTGAGATACATTATCATCCTATAACTTCACACTATGCCTAACATTTCACCCCCATCATGCATTATAAAAGCCCATTACAATCACAAAACAAAATTACACATGGAAAACACTATAAAAAATTACAAAAAAAAAAAAACTACCTCATTTACATGATTGAGCAAGCATGAGGGTTCTCATCGCTAAACATGGAGCTAGCTTGATAATCAACCATAGTAGGAGGAGGTGAGTGGTGGAAATAGCCATAGTCATCATTAATGTTGTAGCCTTGCTTGTAATAATAGGGGTATGAGGAGGGCATTGTTGGCAATTTATAGGAGTGAAGAGTGTAATTAGGTTGGTGGAAATAGTAATTGCCATTGTGCTTATAGTGATTATGATTATCATTACGATTAGTGTTATTATGATAATAATAATTTTGTGGGTCAAAGTTGTTGATCTCAGGGTTGTATGGGAATGGCCAGAACTCTGCTCTCCTTCCTGTCTTCTTCACTGCCTTGAGAACCTTCTCCTGGGTAGCCCACCCCATGACTGTCACCTTCTGCATGCCCATGTCAATGTCTATCTCATCCACTCCTGAGTGCACATAGGAAGAGAAATTTTCACTTGTCAAATTGGGAAGGGGAAAAAAAAGAAAAACCTAATGATAGAGCAAGTAAATTGCCCATCCAATCTAATAAAAAATTAGTCAAAAGAAATTGATGATAGCTTTTGTCGACGAGGCTTACTTACATGAAATTTCGAAGTGGCTGTTTCGTGACTAGCTTCTGGAACGTTAACACGCCAATTGAAAAGATACAACAGTCTTTTTGTACATCATATGTTTTTTCTTTTCTTTTATTTTCTTTTCTGGTATATCTTAGATTCTTTCTTTTCAATTAGATCACCTCTCGGTACATAAATAAACTAAGTAAATCAAAATCACTTGAGTTGCCCTTTCTTAACTTGAAATCGAAAAGTCTGAAAATTTAACAGGAAAGGTGTATATAACTTTTTTTTATATGCAGAAGAATAAGTATCGTGATTTTATTAACAAATGAGTTGGTCGAAGACAAGATTGCACATTGATAAATCAAAGTTTAATGGAGTTTGTTAATTACCTTCTAACTTTTGAAGGGCTTTTCTTATCTTATCTTCACATCCGGCACAGTCCATGTGTACTTGCATCTCAACGATCTGAAAACATAGAAAAGAAGTAATTAAACCGTCTTAATTAGAATCCCGCCTTATTAATCGCACTAGATTTAATTATAAGTCTGCAGACCATCCTGGCCTCGTCAAAAGACCATATGGAATTGAAAAGAAGATGGGAATTGAGATAAATTAAACTTCTCCCAGCCAAGAGGAGCTTGCGGAACTCCGAAGGCAGATTCATGATTTCATAAAAGAAAGACTTCGGTTGGATATCAAAATAGAATGAAATTCATTTCAACTGGTCAACTGGAAAACACTGAGAATGACAAAAGAAAAATAAAGATTTCCAAGCATTGAAAAAGGTTTAAAAATATCCGGCTCAATTCAAGAAAGTACCGTATACTAAACGAATTATATAGATGGACCCTTAATTTGTACCAATCATGAAGCATCTTTCTTAAGAAAAGACAAAAAAAAAAGGGCAACATTTTCCTGAAATCCCTTGATAATATATGAAAATAAATCGACATTTTTATCTTCTTGAGGTTATCCAGGGAGTAAGCTCTTCTCAGTTCTCAATTTGAATGAAAATGAAAAAAAAAAAATTTCAAAAAATCCTAAACCTATTGCACTTTTGCCAATTCATTTCTAAACTTATTAATTTTGCTAATTGAGTGTATCAAACCAATTTTGGCCAAAAGCACCGACGTAGGCTCTTGGAGTCCTATGTATGTACGGCTAGCACTGTGTGGACAATTTTCAATTATATTTTGATATTTTTTAGAATCATTTTTTTATATTTTTTCAAAAAAAGAAATGAAATAATTGCCACTTAGGATTGCATCCATCCATGATTTTGCGATTTTTGGCAAAATTTTTAAAAAATTAAAAGATTTATGATTGAATTGACAAAGCTCAATAGGTTTAGGACCTTTTGGACAATTTTCCCGAGAAAAGAGCAAGGATTATGTTGATATTTTGAGGAACTGTGGAGTTTGTGTGTGTTTGTGTGTGGCTTTATTTGCCTTTCAAGAACCAACGCAAAGTGAAGATACGACCCCAAATAGAAAACCAGAACCGAAACCCATGCATGCATGGACGAAACCAGACGTAAAACTTTTACAGATGATAATGGCATGCAGTAAAACTCCCTATTCATCGTGAGAGAGAAATCACAAGTACAACTTTTGCAGATCATCAATGGCATGCACTGAAGCTCATCATTCAGTGAAGGAAGAGAGAGAGAGAGTTCTGACCGGCATGTTGGAGGTATGGAGATAGAAAATCTGGAGACTTGCTAATGAGAGAGAGAGAGAGAGGTATGGTATGATCAGCTGATGAAGCAAAAAGCCTGAATCTGAAGGAGCATTTATAATGGCATTCTGAGATGGCAAAAAACAGGTGGAGAAAAGGGGGAGGAAGGATCATAAGAGAGAATATCTTATTCCTTCATGACACCCCCACAAACCCCCTCTCTCTTTTTTATCTTTTTGTTCAACTTGCTTATATAAAAAGCTTTGGACCAATTTTTTGTTCTCTCTTCATAGAAAATGGGCTTGCTTCAAAAGTTCAACTCCAAAAAGCTATTAAATCAAAAGGTCAAAAGATCCACCCTCCAGATACATAATTGGCCAAATCATTAGATAAAGACTCCGATTAATTAATAACAATTTAAGTCTAATGCGGGGAAAAGATATTATCAGAGAAATTAACGATGAACAATAATGATACAAGAGATTTACTTGGTTCGGTCTGAGTGTCGATATCTACTTTATGATGGAGCAAGCCGCAATGATATCCACTATGATCCGGAGGGATTACAATCGTCCAATCACGTAAATGTTTACACCCAAAGCAAAACTCATAAGTCTTATTGGGATTTGGAAATCCTATTTGGATCGTATTTCTTTCACGGGCTCAAACTTGAGACCCAATTTATCATAATTGCTAATTAGTCCATCCAAAAGTCCTCATCGGTTTCTTAATTACGCGCTTATTAGCTAGCTTTTCTACTGAGTGTACACACTGTGGTCTTTGTTTAAAGAATGACTTTATTTTGCTCGACTACTTTATGATATTGTTTCCGCGTCAGACCTAACCTGCATAATTAATGTTGCAACATGGCCATATGCTAATCGTGTAAACTATGACTTTAGAGTTGAACGAGGGTCAATGGCATGTTAGTTAATATAGCACACATGGTACATGTGATAGATTTCAGCTATATTAGTAGTCAATCAAGAAGTCAAAATTCAATCAGTAAAAGAACTCTGCCTTTCCCTTTTCACCTCCATATGGTTTGTTCAAGCAAAATAAAGAAAGGAAGAAAAGAAAGAAAGAGAGCATGCCGTCCTTCGATCACATGGCAATATTTAGAACTTTTTTGATTAATTAAAACAATTTTTTGTGAATTAGTTTTTCGAATTTTCACTGTTTGATTTGCTGAAGATAATTAGTAAATGAAAATTATTTACAGTTAGTAAATATGCATGTTTACAGTGAGAAATGAACTCCCTAATTTAAAAAAGGGAAAACATTTTCTGTTATCATAAAGTTTTTCTCGAAAAACAAGCGTAATGTTAAATATGGAATCAATGACATCGATCAGCAATCACTTAAACATTTGGTTATAAGTGAGGATAAGTCGCTAGGAGGTCGGATAATATGCCAAATGAGTTATTGTTGAGTAATTTTCTATGTTAATATCACCGGACCTCAGGAACGTTATTTGCATGTGCATCTTGCTTTTTTTTTTTTTTGCAATCGTTTATCTCTTACATTTAGAGTTCGAAATTGAACGCATAGAAACGGGATTAATCATTCTACAACATACGCACCAGGCACAGTCAATTGCTTACAGGCGAAAACTCAGTGAAAACTCAATTTCTGAATTTCTAAACGAACGATAAAAAAAAAAAACAAGGCCATATGATACATCGAACATAAGAAATAAATACCCCCTTCAACTTAGGTAAGTCGACCGACCAAACAAAAAAAAAAAACTTAGGTAATTCGAAGTTCACCCTAATTAGAATATCTGATATGATAAAAAAAAATCAGCGAAAGTAATTCGGACTTTCTAATCTAGAATCCTGAAGTTAAGGAGAGAAGTAAATGAAGACAAACTAAAATACATCTCTTGACCTAATTGGATAACTCATTAAAAAGATATAAATAAAATCACCTCAGATTCCATAAAAATGTCCTCAAATTAACCATGTGACAAAATAAAATTAATCAAACTCTCGGACATAAGACTCCCCTGCCGCCTATAGCCAATTCATCTTGAATTCCTCCTGCCGCCAATAGCCACGGTCATCACCACCACCATCCCACCAATCAATGCTCATCGGCCTAGTCATAACCGCCTTCATTGTCCACCTCCGCTCTTCCTCCGATTGCCACCTCCGTCACGGCGAACTCTCCCATGTCACCGGCCGTAGCGATTCTAGCTCCATTGTCCGCCTTCGATTTTCTACCAATTGCCATCGCCACCATAGCGACCTCTCCTACGCCACCTGTCGCAGACTCGTCGTGATTCCAGTGGAGGGTATACCAATTGGAATCAAAACCTTTGGACAGGTTGGTTAACAATAATTCAAAATCATCGGAGCAAGCTGGAAGATCCGTGGCGGCGGGCACTATTCAGTCGCGGCGCCACTTTGTGAGCATGTTCGGAATCCCTTGCAAATCCGTCTCCATGGTATGTTGAGATGCCTCAAGACGATAAAAACCCGTCAACAGGCCCGGCATCTCCGATCTTTGTCAACGGGATGATTGCTTCCATTACTTCCACCAGACATGGCTTCGCTCTCCTGCGATCTCGTGGCTCTAATACCAATTGACGCAGCAAAAATTAAAATCTATCGCTTGACCTAGTTAGATAACTCGTGTGAAATATAAATAAAATCACATAAGATCCTAAAAAAATGACCTAAAATTAAGAATATGACAAAATAAAATAAACCCAAAGGAGGTCTTTTCCTTGAATTATTTTTTGAAGTTGCTAAACTCAGGAAAAAGAAAACCTAAATTTGAAAGTAAGATTTTACAAATTGGTGCGTGAGACCAAATAACTTTTGCGTTGAAAGTACTTTAAATTTAAACAAATTAAAAAAGACATAATTACATAATTGTTAAAAAAGTGTTTAATACCGACGTTTGGTAATGGTAATAAGTTAAAACCATAATATCGCTCAAATTTTATGGGGCATCAATTCAGTCAATTCCACAAATCATCTCTCTCGTATTGGACTGCTCTACATCGAACCGTTTTGAAGAACATACACAAGAAATTGACCAATCGATTCTTAAATGAAAATATATATACATGGATCACTTAAAACTTGAGCACTTAATTTGTATTTTGGTTGTTTGTTTCTCTCATTTGTAACCCTAATTTGTTTTTTATATCATAAGTTATTTTACCTACTCACCCAAGAATTGAGTATCCAAAAAGTCCCAACTTATTACGTTAGTTCAGTCCTAAACATTGTTCATGTTTTGCCAATAGTTACCATCCAATCAATCTTGGCAAAAATCGCCAATATGGAGCCGGCCGTTTTATGTAACACAGCTAACACTAACGTGGATAATTTTTTTTTTGAAATATTTAATAAATTTTTTCTTCACTCCTTTTCCTTTTGTGGACGGTGATAGTCACCGGGCCCTTGGGATGGCCAAAAATTATTAGTGGATCCATCGTATGTAATAGATGCTCCAAGCTAATATCACATCTCATCCTCCTTTTATCAATTTAACATTACTTTTCAAAGAATAAAGCATTCAAAAATAGTGACAAAGGTCCAAATAAAAATGCTGATATTTAGTGCAAGTAAGCTCACACACCAACACCACAAGGTCAACTAAAAAACATATGTCGGGTAACTCGTGGCATTATTATTACCCAAAATTTTTACAAAGCAAAAGGCATAAAATTAAAGTGGATTATAAAAAAATATAAGCAGAAATTCCAAGGTGGTCCAATATCACATGGGCTGTAGTCATTATTGCCTTCACACTGACCCACCAGGGAACATATCAAGACTTGAGATATGCTTAGGTTGATGACTTCAATCGTTATAGTCGCTGAATTATTGGGAAACAACCTCCATTCTTATTAAAGAATGACTATAGTCGCCCCAAAAGAATTTTTAGCATGACCATACTCTGCAACCATATTTCAGATTTAACATCAAAATGATTAAGCGGCATCGCCGGACCAGCGTCTCATCCAAACGCTTAGCACTGTGGCGCTGGGTCGGTTCGCTTTAGGATAAGAACCATCACCTCTCATATAACATGGATGTATGCAACTTGGGATGCCAAAATATACAGGGAATGAGCTATTTTAACCCGTGCAATGTCGATTTCGGAGTTTGTCATTCCCCGCCTACATGCCGAATGGCTGATCTATGGGGCGAGATTATGCACAAACCACAGTAAGTGTTCTAGTGGATACCCGGCTTACACTGCTCTATGCTTCAGATACGGCATTCGTCGATCCGGCTCTTGTGCAGTTGGAATGCCGGATTCACCCAAGCTCCGCAGTTGCACTGCATCCCCGCCCAGTTGAAGGAACCCAAGCGAGCGTTGCAGTCCTTGCACCGAAGCTTCTCTTCCACGTAACCATCTTCACTGGCCAAAATCACATAACTCAGCTGAGCGAAGCCGACAAGCATGGCGTGAGAACTCGTAATCATGTGCATCGGGCATGTGCCGCCATTAGATTAAGGGTGCTTTTGATCCAACGGCGAGGACATCCCAGTGCACACAATTCCGAGTCGATCTACACTTCCTAAATCTCATATAAAAAGCCTCGAGAAAAGAAAAGAAAGAAGCATCAGTAATGCTCATTGGTTGCCAAGTTCACCTGCTTGCATCCACTTCATGGGCTCCACGAATATAGATGAGCATTCGGCTGGAGCCTCTTCCCAATCGTTCGGGTCACCTGTTCTCTTCCTCCACCTAAAGCACTCTTCTCCCTTCCCGCGCTCGTGTGAAACCATGTTCTCTTGCGAAGCAACGATTCTGCGGCATTTTTTACAGCGGTAAATCACTTGAGGTTTTGGGATGGAGCCAGTGTCGGCAGAATTGACTGCTTCCATTGGCACTTCGGCAGTCACCAGATTTGCTTCTGCATTTCCAGAAGAAGTCCAGAATTCATAAAAAGATCAAGGAAGTCACTAATGCTCGGTAGTTATGAGAAAAATTCTCTGACCCTTATCTACCATTAAACTGAAAATAGGAACTAAATTGAACTGAGCATGGATTGCCAGAAGTAATCTTAGGAAAGAGAATGCAGAACAGTAGCATGCAGATAAGCCATGGAAGGACCCTTAACTAGCACATTGCTTCGACTGACAATGCAAGCGATAAGTAGCTCCAAGGCGAAGAAAAGCATGACTTAAAACAAGCTTTGAAATCATCATGGATTGTACCAAAACAGAACGATCTTGCATAGCAATTAAAGCAACAAAGATGCTGGAAGAGAAATAACAAGATAATAGTCAGCAGAAACATAACATGCACAACGTAACTTCACATTGCAAATAGGTAATATATAAGAAGGCGCAATGGCAAACCCAAAGCTTGTACAGCAATGAGAAAGCCCTAAACTGCTCTGCACTAACTTTAGAGTTTGTTACATTCCGAATTTCAAACTTAATCATCTTAAGGTCCATCATTTCCTGCTCATACAGAGATGAACTATCGGTTCATCCAACTTTACAGTTACAGGGGAGCACCCAATTCTTCAACCTTCAATCGGATTGGCAGGTCTACTCATATACACTTCTTCCTCATCCAGGTAGAAAGAAGTTTATCGAGTAAAATAATTGTAGTCCAATGCAAACTTTTTGAATAGAAAATGACGACTTCGAAAGAGAATAGCTGCTCATGATTCACCACGGAGAGGATCATACAGAGAGGAAAAATTAAAAGGTGCCTTAGATGATAAAGAACATAAGAACTTGAATATTACAAAAGGGACCACCATAAGAGGTTGGAAGAAAATATATATCATCAGGATCTAAAGATCAGCTATCATATTTTGGTCACCAAAGTTCATCAATTATATGTGATGGAGCACTCAAGCTGGGTTCTAAAGAGTCTGGCCAACTTCATGCTTTAGCCGCAAATTTGAGCTCAGGGACTACCTTCTGTTGCATAATTATCAGTTTTGTCCAAATCACAGCACCAATAAATAAAAGCCAAGCAGAACATTCGTAATCATACCTCTCCAAACCAAGAAACAGGACGGACCTTCTCACAGTGCAATTCCTCACATAGACCACTCTAACTGAGTAGTTTTATGTCGGACCGGAAACGTGGACAGGAGTTGCTCATTACACAGCAAAAAGTGAAAATTGCACGCAAAAGAACCGAAACAATCTAGAAAATTCAAAATTTTACATATTTCCTGAGCTAACATTAATTTGATCAACTACCTTGCAATTAGTATCACTCCAAACCTCCAAAATAAACTCAACAACTAAGCACCACCGCGAGCGGCCCTGTCAAACCACAAGAAACTACGACATCGCTGCGCACCGAGGGACCGCCTCAGAGAACAACCCGAGTTCGTTGGCTATCAGGAAGTCCACCCAACAAAGCCAAGCAAGCTCACTTTCCACACGGCCTTCCCATTAAAACATTCGAACAAGACACATCTTCCGCTGCTTCATTTTATTTCCAATCAAATCGTACCATATGGCTGACGGGTCATCAGCTGTCTGATTTCTTTCGCAACACTGAAGTTCCCTCATTCACATTCGACAAGAAGCGGCCAAGTTGCCCACAACTTCCGTCGGGCGAATGCTACCGTCCCCATTGACAACTAAAACCATGACGATGAATCGACTAAACCAGAACCAAGAAACAACAAGAGCAAAGGAGGAGCATTCAAACGGGTTACATCCCATTACGCCATCGGACACAAATTTCAGCAGAAGATGAACAACGATCGGAGCAGAGCACGCACCTTCACAGAAGCAAAAGAGAGTTCAACCGCACGGAATGTCCCGCAAACCTCTCCAATTGGCGTCCGTACTGTACAGGGGTCCTTCTTCAGGATTCGCGACTGGGCCTCGCTCTGCTCAAGGTGGGAGCTTGGGCCCAATAGCTTTTCCTCTATGGTTGAATGTCCAGGCCCAATCACTCGCTCGGATCCTACTCGAGCAGCATCACGCGAATTTTACGACAAAGCCATTGCATCCAAAAACGCTTGGTTGCCCTAATACCTAGGATATAAATTACAACCTAAGATTTGCTCGCTTGAGCAATCTAATTAGAAAAATTAAGTAGCGTCCGAGACTGTTACTCTTGAGTATATTCGAGGAATTGTCCGTAATTTGCAGTGACGAATTTCTTCGTAAGATTCTGGGTGCGTTTTGGCAACACATTTGCAGAATCCTTAGGACCCTTAAACGCCTCGAGGCAAATGCGATTGTGTTCGACAAATTTTTTTGGATCCTATTTGGGAAATACCAGCATCTTAAGTAGAATCAATATTACAAAAAATCCTAAACTAATGCACCAGAAACATATTTACCCCAATTGAAATACATGTGACAAATTCACTCCCCCCTCCCGGTTGTATGTGTTATATTGGATTATTATCACGAAAAACTCCAAACTACTTGTGACAAACGGAGGGTTAAAATCCATAAAATGGTGTACCCGTCAACTATCGTATGTCATTCAACTCCGCGATTTGATAATAAACTTTAACGAAAATTTATGGATAGTAAATTCATCACATGTATATTAAGTTTCGTGGTATTATCTCCAAGGGCCTTCAGCTCAACACAAGTGGAGAAGAGCATCCAAAAGTAGCTTCGTCCGCATGCGGAAGGTCTCAACTTAATATATATATTTTTAATTTCAATCTCACCCTCACTCGCTAATCATAATTCCAAGTTTGCCCCTTTCTAAACACAGATCGGGTTGACAATTCATCTCCTTCTTCCTCTCGCTTTCTCATGGACAACAACGATACCGCTATTGTCTTACCATGAACACGGAGGAAGCTCAGGCGCCGACCCACGCCGGTCACCGCCGCAACTTCCTCGAAGTCTTACCGGTCTGGTAAACTTGTCGTCCAGATCCCTGGAATCGCACGAGATTGATCCGACGACGGTTTCGTCGAAACCGAATCGTGGATTTTCAGGAGCATCAAGTTTCGACCCTCAACACGAATTGACCAGAATCTCAAATAGATAAATTGCCAATGACGGCGATTCAAAGCCTTTCACATTTGTTCCTGAATAATTAGCGAATAGATTATTGCTCATGAGCCGACAAGAGGTGCTTAGATTACGTAAGGGTTTGCGTCATCTGATGGAGACAGACGACAATTCTGTTCTTTTTTAGTTGACCACCAGTTTAGGTAGACTAATCTCTTCTTGAAGCATCAAAACGCCCTCCACATGATTTAACTATCGAATTATTTCGGAACATTTATATGTATAAAAATAAATTCTAACAAGAACTAACGTCACGAAAAATTCTTAATTGATAAATATGTGACAAATTTATCTCGAACTAATTTCTAAATATAAAAAACTTCAAATTAATTAACGTATGACAAATTTACTCTTTTACTTTCAAATTGCTAAGTTACGTAACATATGCCAATTAACAAGTATATTAATTTGGAATTTTTAACTTCTGTTTATTACAGGTGTTTCAATTTAGGTTTTTTCGTGGTATTAATTCAATTTCATGAAAAATAACAGGGGTGAATATATCGCGTGTATACCGACTTGGGGTTTTTGGTGGTCCAAAAATTAGTTCGAGGTAAATTTATTACAAATATACCGGTTGGGGTTATTCTTATTATTAACCCTATACATAACCAACTACTTTAAACGTTATTTGTTGGAATATTCATCATTATAAAAGATCTATTACCAAAATATAAATTAAAAATATTATCACCTGAATATACATGAGAATCAATTGCGAGATTTATGAGAGGTGACATGGCATTTCTAATATAACAAGGGGAAAATTCCAAAAAAAGGGCACGATAATTTTTCATTTTCTCAAATAAGGGCTCCAAGTTAATCTTCTTTCAAATAAGGGTTTGAAGTGGCTATGAAATATAAAAAAAGAGCTTGATTTCAAGGACATTTTCATCTTTTTCCTTATTTTTTTATCAGACTTTTTTTTAAATTATCAAAAAATAAAAATAAAATAAAAATAGCGACACAAGCGGGAGGGTACCCCTCTCGCTTGTAGCTGTTGGCACTTTGACGAGGGTCGAAGACCTGCTAACTAGAGGCAAGGGCCAGAGGCCGTTGCCAAAATCGAGAGAGGGTCGAGCCCTCTCCCGGATCTAGGCAATGGTTGTCAGCCCTTGCCTTGACCGGGGGAGGACTGATGACCCCTGTCCTAGTCAAGCAATGGTTGGCGACCCTCACCCATGACCAGGCAAGGTTCACCAGCCTTCGCCTAGATTTGGGAAAGGGCTCGACACTCTCCCAATTTTGGTGAGGGCCTCCCTTTGGTGGGTGGGTTGTTGGCAGCCTGGGGTGAGAGGGGCAGACCTCTTGCCTATGTGGCTATTTTTTATTTTATTTTTCTACTTTTGAAAAATAGAAAAAATTAAAAAATAGAGAAAAATCAAAATGGAAAATGAAAAAAAATGCCTTTTAGGCCAAGCCCTTTTTTGAAATTTTATGGCCACTTTAGACCCTTATCTGAAACATACTATGTCACTTTAGGCCCTTATTGGAAATAAGGCTTACTTATGGCTCTTATTTGAAAAAATAAGAAGACTTCAAGCCCTTTTTGAAATTTTCCCAATAAGAAGGCAGCTGTTGTCAGTCATGATTTATGTCAATATTGTTGCCCCATAATTTTCAATTTCAGTAACCTCGGCCACAAGATTCTAAATTAACGCTAATTAGCTTAAAGCTTTGAAAGTCAACGAGTTGACATTTGCAATATATGTGGGTGTGTTTGAAGAGATCCATATTTCAACTCTTAACCTCCATAGAAAGGTCATAACCAAATTAAATGCATATTAATCAAGTTCAATCAACTCAAATTAGTAGGAAAATTTTGAATTTAATGGGCTTATTTCGGTTACTTTATTCGACTAATAAGAATTCAAGGTCTTTTTTTCCCCATATTATGGAATTCTAATTTTCGATTGGATTAATCTCATACAAGTAAATTGGGACGCCCACATGTAGATCACGAAGCCAGGCGACTTCTCCATAATGATTATGATCCATTTGTTTAGCCAATTTAGCTCTAAATATGGGATATATTATTGGTGTGATATTCAAGGTAACTGAAAAATTTGAGAGGATAATGTATATGAAATCCACCTCAAACATTTAAAGCATCTTTCAACCTCGAAAGTTTGATGCGAAAATTCGACATAATTCTAGTATGTTAAATTGAACAACAACAACAACAACAACAATCATAATACGTACTTATGCACATCAATAAATGGTCATTACATGCATACAATAACAACATGTAACTATATACACATTGCCACATAACTCTCATACAAATTACTCATACAGTCTACAGTCGAATGCAGCTTTTTTCATTAAACCATAATGTAAATCATAATTTTCCCTAAAATTTTCTCAAAGCACAGATTTTTTAAGTACAATTGTAAACACCTATATGTGGTCCATATTTAGATAAAAATTAATCTCTAATGTAGAAACAAGAACAAGCTCCATACTATAAAATCATATGTTTCCACAATCATTTAGTTTTCAAGAAGAAGGAAGTGCCATTGGTGGGAAATCTACTTATCTCGAACCCCCAAATTGCAAAAACGACAACAGGTCAAGGCCTAGAAGTGGCAAATCAGAAGAAAGTCTCCGGTGAGATAACTGGTCATTTGTGCAAAGCAAAAATAAAAATTTGGGGTTTTCCCACTTTGATTTATAATAAATTAATTAGTGGGAGTTGGACTCTTGATGTCAATGGGATACTGATAAAAGAAACCGCTTGGCTTGTCTAAAGCGACGGGGCAGGTTCATGCCTCTTTGTCCCTTGACCCTAATCAAGAAAGACGATTATGATTGTCTATTGAAAAAAAAAAATTACATAGATGATTTCGTGGCTTTACATAAAATAATGTTGAAATTTTTCTTGAGTTTGGTAAGAATTTCATCGCTCATCAATTTCAAACCCTAATTAAGAACCAAATCAAAAGTCGACGTACCAAGAACGATTAGTGGCGATTCCAAATTTTAAGATCATTTAAACAAAAAACCCAAAGTCTCGATTCGGTAGAGCTTGGGAGGGTCCGCGTTAGGTTAGTGAATCAATTAACCTGATAATCCGTTCACCCGATCGAGATAAAATTAAATTTCTTTCGAGTCGCGACAACTAGCATCCTAAGTAGAATCAATATTATGAAAAACCCTAAGCTAGTGCACCAGAAACATATTTACCCCAATTGAAATACATGTGACAAATTCCCTCCCCCCTCCCGGTTGTATATGTTATATTGGGTTATCGTCACGAAAAATTTCGAACTACTTGCGACAAACGGAGGGCTAAAAATCATAAAATGGTGTACCCGTTAACTACTATATGTCATTCAACTCAGCAATTTGATTGTAAACTTTAATAGAAACTTATGGATAGTAAATTCATTATAGGTGTACCAATTTAAAGTTTTTTGTGGTAAAAAAATTAATATTGAGTAAATTTATCTCATGTGCACTAATTTTAAGTTTTTCGTGGTATTACCTCCAAGGGCCTTTAGCTCAACGAAAATGGAGAAGAGCATCTAAAAACAACTTTGGCGGCACACGAAAGGCCTCAACTTAATAAATTTTTTGAATTTTCAATCTCACCCTCACTCGCTAATCATAATTTTAAGTTTGCCCCTTTTCTAAACACAGATCGGGTTGACAATTCAACTCCCTCTTCCTCTCGCTTTCTCATGGACAACAACGATACCGCTATTGTCTTACCATGAACACGGAGGAAGCTCAGGCGCCACCCCACGCCGGTCACCGCCGCAACTTCCTCACAGTCTTACCGGTCCGGTAAACTTGTCGTCCAGATCCCTGGAATCACACGAGATTGATCCGACGTCGGTTTCGTTGTAACCGAATCGTGGATTTTCAGAAGCATCAAGTTTCGACCATCAACACGAATTGACTAGAATCTCAATTAGATAAATTGCCAATGACAGCGATTCAAAGCCTTTCACATTTGTTCCTGAATAATTAGCGAATAGATTATTGCTCATGAGCCGACAAGAGGTGCTTAGATTACGTAAGGGTTTGCGTCATCTGATGGAGACAGACGACAATTCTGATCTTTTATTGTTGACCACCAGATTAAGTAGACTAATCTCTTCTTGAAGCATCAAAACGCCCTTCACATGATTTAACTATCGAATTATGTCGGAACATTTATATGTATAAAAATAAATTCTAACAAGAACTAACGTCACGAAAAATTCTTAATTGATAAATATGTGACAAATTTATCTCGAACTAATTTATAACCACAAAAAACTTCAAATTAATTAACGTATGACAAATTTACTCTTTTACTTTCAAATTGCTAAGTTACGTAACATATGTCCAATTAACAAGTATATTAATTTGGAATTTTTAACTTCTGTTTATTACAGGTGTTTCAATTAGGTTTTTTCGTGGTATTAATTCAATTTCATGAAAAATAACAGGGTGAATATATCGCGTGTATACCGACTTGGGTTTTTGGTGGTCCAAAAATTAGTTCGAGGTAAATTATTACAAATATACCGGTTGGGGTTATTCTTATTATTAACCCTATACATAACCAACTACTTTAAACGTTATTTGTTGGAATATTCATCATTATAAAAGATCTATTACCAAAATATAAATTAAAAATATTATCACCTGAATATACATGAGAATCAATTGCGAGATTTATGAGAGTGACATGGCATTTCTAATATAACAAGGGGAAATTTCCAAAAAAAAGGGCACGATAATTTTTCATTTTCTCAAATAAGGGCTCCAAGTTAATCTTCTTTCAATAAGGGTTTGAAGTGGCTATGAAATATAAAAAAAGAGCTTGATTTCAAGGACATTTTCATCTTTTTCCTTATTTTTTTTATCAGACTTTTTTTAAATTATAAAAAAATAAAATAAAATACACAAGCGAGAGGGTGCCCCTCTCACTTGTAGCTGTTGGCACTTTGACGAGGGTCGAAGACCTGCTAACTAGAGGCGAGGGCCAGAGGCCGTTGCCAAAATCGAGAGAGGGTCGAGCCCTCTCCCTGATCTAGGCGGTGGTTGCCGGCCCTTGCCTTGACCAGGGGAGGACTGATGACCCCTGCCCTAGTCAAGCAATGGTCGGCGACCTCACCCAGGACAGGCAAGTTCGCCAGCCCCGCCTAGATTTGGGGAAAGGGTGACAATCCCGCAATTTGATGAGCGACTCCCTTTGGTGGGGTGTCACTGGCGGCCAGGGGCTAGCGGAGTGAGAGAGGACAGACCTCCTGCCTAG